>JALPQI010013553.1:0-28457 GCA_025490895.1 Thaumatotibia leucotreta | reverse complement strand
AAAATGTTGTGCAAAAGTGCTACATTAGACTGCCTATTACTGTTTAGGGTATCTATTTAATCACAAACATGAACTATGACGTACTTTTCTTTTGTATACCTACTATCAGTATTTCGATTAAACGAGGAACAAGAACATATTAAAATCCAATTGCAATGTGAAAATTATTCATATTTATTTAACGATGCTTGGGCAAGATATAACTCGGCAATAATTATATATGTCTAAGGGCTCTAAATAAAAGCCTCCCAGTCAGCATTGTAACGGGTAAGCATTACGATCTCATAAATCCAGGGGAGACAGCGCCAAACGAGACGTTCCTATGTGTCTTAGTGCCGACAAACATTGGTTCATTGGACGAATGCTCTTAATCAACTCGCAGACAGTACTCTAGATAAATGGGTGATGAGACTGCTTCGGCACAAAGTTCTGACCGAAGTTTATTTATAACGACTTAAGAATATTTTGAAACACACATACGAAGTAATATGTAATTGTTTTCATACTTATAGTAAAATGTCTGCTAATTACGTTTATTCCAAGTTACTCTCTACATCCACATCTCTTTTATTGTCTTGTATTGTATTCTGGACATTTTCCGCAACTCGACATCAAACGTGCCTATTTTGCGTGGTGCCAATACAGGCCCAATACTTGTTGGAACTTCTCATACACCCTTGAATTTATTCGCAGAATTATGTAGGTTTCCTCACGTTGTTCTCCTTCACCGTAAAGCACTTGTGAATATAAAATGATATTTCATACAAAGTTTTTTTTAACTCGTTCTTACGAGCCAGGAATTGAACCCACGACCGTTGCGTAGCAGCCGTGCGTTTTACCACTCGACCACAAGCCCTTTTTATTTAATCTCCTATTTCGTACCCATTTAACTTCAGATGGGAATAAACAACCTGATATCCATTCTTACTAGACAATACTCCAATTGCATATTGACCATGGGTAATTTGATCTAATGTTTACTTCGCATATTCTAGTAGGTAAGAGAACGCGAATAAACAGCCTAAGGATTATTATTACAAATGTAAAACTACTTATATTAAATCCATAAGTTCATAATTTATTAGTCGATGTCTCATTTAGTAAATAGAGTAGTGGCAGATAGTGAAAATCGACGGCGATCTGCAAATTAATTTTAATTCAGTGTTAATGATATTAGCTCTTAAGAGCTGAGAGATGGGTCGTTGTCAGATTTAGGTTATCGTCTTTTCGGTGGACATACTTAAGGTTAAGAAATAAGGTACTTATATTGGGATAAAACAATTAACGGTACAACTAGGTTCCCCGGTCTATATTTCTATGCAATCAAATCGTAACATAGATTTATAAAAGGTGTTAACTTTTGACCACCGAGTTTTTGATTTTCCGGCTGACAATAACCCAGATACAACCACCAATACGATTATTTGTCAGGTTTAACTGATGATAATAGTGATAATTTATGTACCTACTCACAAATAATCACAATAACTCACGCCTACTGAAATAAATATTCACATCTTTTCGTAAAGCCCGGCTAGCTCAGTCGGTAGAGCATGAGACTCTTAATCTCAGGGTCGTGGGTTCGAGCCCCACGTTGGGCGCTACCTTTTATTTTTTTCACTAAACCTGTTCAAAGTATTAACATTTTTAGGTTACATGTTTACCTAATATTTTAATGTTCATGTTCTTAAGTTCACACTAAGGTTTAGGTATGATTTAATGATTTGTTTGAATTAATAAAGCTTTTTAATGAGACGATCATTGTGGTCAGTCATTTAATCAAAAAATAATCATAAGTAGATACTTTCATGATTGCTTGAGGCATCGTTAACTTTTTTAGTTTCAAAAACTAATTTCAGAATGGATCTGTGGAAATTATTGTCATACAAAAAAAGGATCGCAGTAGTGTTGAAATCTTCAAAACCAGTTTGGTTTCTACTGAATATACTTATATATAACCAATCGAAGGCGCAATCGGTCGGTCGCTTAGTACCGTTAAAGGGTCAATGGGTGGACGGACAGCTCTATGTAAAATGTTTCCCACGATGCATAGTCACATATATGCACACTTGAACTTGTCGATTGGAGACGTAATGTACTGTCGGATTTGATGTTGAATTGGCTCGGCCAACTTCCAGATATTTGTTGATATCAGATATGATATAAAAACAAGCGTAGGTACTAATCTAATTTATGAAAAAAACAGTAAACGTTAAATCGTTGTCAGTTTAGTATCGCTAATCATTCTAATTAATTACTGATGTATTAATACATTCACAGCCGATCAGGATCACGACCCTAACTCGTTATTATCGCAGGTATGATTTTCAATTGTATTGATAACATGTCAGAGTTCAAATTTGAACGAGTCAGCTGGAAAAGGATTAACTGACAGTAAGTAAATGGTTTTGATGATAATTTCGTAAAATATAAGCCATATTCCTGCATAAAAACTCATAAAGTTGGTTTTCAAAAAACTTTCGTGCTTATATGTCAAATGATCTTATGCTCGTCTAGGGAAAATATAGAATAAGGGAATAGGGGAATAGGAGTCTTCATATTCTTAGGTCCATGGTGAACTATCCTCCTACTTATTTTGGAAATACGATTTTTTTTTATCTTGGTCCAATGAGATATTTTAATTGGAAAAAAAATCAAATCAAAATTACACACGAAAACATCCACCACAGGTTTCGTCAAAAAATTAAATTAATAATAATAATTAATTTAATTTTGGGAATTATAATATACGCAGTCAAATTGCCTTAGCAGATCACTGCGACATTAGGTCGAAAGACCATAAGCAAAGTATACCTAATATATACAACAGGGCCAGTTGCTACATCAAAGGTGTGAAATTGTTCTTGGCAAAGTTTATTACTTCTATAAGCTTGTTCAAAATCACTGGTTGACTTATTCTTACTGGACAAAAATTTTAGACAAATGTTACTTGTAACAGTTATCAAAACCAGGCCATTGCTTTTGCGGTACTGAATACTCGGAAACACCTACGCGTGGCCAATGTACTAATAAACTAAATAAACCTGACGGCCTACCGGCAAACATGATCGAAGTCCCTGTCACACTTACGTATAAATTTGCAAATACAACAGAGAGGCAAAACGTCGATCGTGGTTCGCGGTAAGCCGTTTGCACGCAGGTACTTATTCTATTGGTGACAATTCCTGCCATTGTCACGTCCGTTTATTTTCAGGTAAGAACTGCTGAAGCAAGAATGGTCCAGTGGCGCGTGGTGAGCTATTTATAATCTGTCTTTATTTTAACACAATTGTCAAGCCCAGATGTAGGTCAGACAAGATCTTATATGCCTGATAGCTTCGAGACAGTATTCTAAAATATCAAATACGACTACAATTGGCAGGAGAATTAGCAACTCAAAATAACAAGGTCAAAATGATTACTACTAGCGAGAAGTTAGTTTTTGACAATGTCGCTACCAATATTATCATCTGAAGTAATTTAGAACAATAAATCGACGATATTACACCGATCAACCTAGTCCAACTAAGCAACGCTTATATATTATTATTTTATTATGGGTGTTTGGTGACAAATTACATCCTAATATAGATAAATGGGTCAAAATTCTTTTCGTTGTCTTGTTTCATACCACTCTGTCACGCTTTTAGTTGCTGTTTCGTCTAAGTATATAAAAAAAATCCGGTGAACTTAAATTTCTTTTTCATGCTAGATTTTAATCCATACATCAGAAATTGAAAACAAAACATCATCTCATACAAAAATCACCACTGCGTCTCGTAACACGTTTTTTAGGGACAAAAATAAGACAACCAAAAGAATTTTGACCCAAATACACACATATATACATAGAAACACTCAGAAACTCAGTAACAAATAACCGCGCTTTTCACACAAATATATGTCCTTCCCAGGATTAGAACCCGGGACTTCCAGCTTAGTAAGGCATTGCAGGGTCACTATAAAGTAAGCTACCGTAACCGTTCCTGCAATTTCGGCTACTAAAGAATATTTTCGAAGCAACCTAAGTTAACTGTGTTTACTTTTTAACAGAGACGTATTAAAATAAATACCGAACAACAAGTATCGCGTGTCCTGCCTCTATTGCAGTTGCGCTGCTCCTTACAGACTCGTGATTTTCTAGTCTCGGATAATGAGCTAGCTGTATTTAACTGCCATGTACTAGAAATGATTTTAATTCAATCCTGCTGAAAGTCATGACATTAGTCATGAACGTGACAATTTGGAATTACGACATTGTTGTTCGGAATATACACTGTACAGTCTTATTTCACATCAACAGTGCATGTTTTTGTGAAATATTAACAAAAATTCATTAGGTACTACATGTAAGAAATATTTTATTCCGATACAAAAAGTACGAGTAGGTGACATTTCTGGTATGGGATCAGTCGGTTCATGAAAACGATACTTTGTCCTAACCAGCCTCTTTTTTTTTTGCTGTCCTGGCACTAGTTACGACTAAGTTTATTTGTATAATAGTATCACCGTCTTAGACCGTTCTCTGACTCAAAATGATACTTGTTTGGTTTTAAACCTGCACCGTTTAAATGCGTATATGGTTAAAGTTAAACGAAACTACTTATCGTTATCCGAGTTGAATGCAAAATGGCGAACGCTTAAGTTGGATAGCGGACACCGCCGCGGGTCGGAGTGTTATTTTCATCATAAAATTACATTTCAATCTGAGCGGGGCTGCGGCTGCGCTGATTGCCGCGTTAACCGTTAAGACGGTAGTTCGCGGAAACGTCTACTCCGCTCGACTTGCTGAATATTGTTCAAATTTAACGTGATTACATTAAAACGATTCTCACTAGGCTCGTTCTGCGCGATCCTGTTATTACGAGCACTTAGTTTCCCGCTTTTAATACTATATTTAATTTTCTAAGCTCTAGCTAATGAACGCACCTGTAGGCGTTTGTTCTCTGACGATTACCATCAAGGGTACTACGAATATAAATAATAAATAATCAGCGCTTTTCAATTACAAGTGGCGCAGTTAAATCAGATTTTCATAACAGGGAACTTGTTAACGGCGAGATTGCGATAAAACATTATTAACAAGCCGAGAGGCTAACGTTCAGCGTAAATGATAATCATGCATTGCCTATTAAACGAATATTATTTTCTAGAAATACAATAAGTAAATACCTACGCGTAATGTTTACCAGCGTGTTACCCCATTGCTTCTGAAGTCGTAATTTCCAAACTGACGTGAATTGAGTAAAGATACTGGAAAATGTAATTAATAACATAAAAAAATCCAGGTCAATCACTCTCACAAGTCCTAAAGCATACCTGCAGCAAGCGAGTCATAACACGCGAAAGATTGAAATGAGATGATAAGCGCCGAATCAGAAATCTTGCCGAAAATAAGTATTATGAGGCGGCGGTAATTTTATAAGGGATTCCGAGGTTCGATATGCGGCCAATCATTACTGTGCCTCGGCTTGCTCGGGACGGAGCGGCTTTTTGCGAGATCTAGGGAGATAGGCGTGGGCTTAAATATGCGGGGAGGTTTGTGAGACGATCAATGCTCGAGCAGGTATCACGAAATAACACCCTCGCGCTTTATTTTACACGTGATTGCGAATTTAACGCGGCCGGACCGTATTATCAACGTGTTCCCCTTTTAAAAGATAAAACTTGGCCTGTCCGAATGATGTAGAAGACCTTCGCTGATTGCCAAATTGGATTTTATATACTTTAACATGTATGCGTGTTTAGTTGAAGTCGTACTTTATTGTTCCGTGCGTCTCGCGTCGGCTCGTTAACGCGACCTCTCGGATATTTATTGTATCCTCTTCAGAAAATACAATTTCCATCTCGAATGCCAATAAATTGTACGTTGTGCATACATTCGCATCTCCTTTAAAATAATTCTGAAATTAGCTTGTTGCTTATTATAGTGAAAAGATGGACTCTGATGAATGATACGCGCACTTGCGAGGTTAAATTTGTCGAATATATCACTTTCGTGCCTTTATTTATGTGAGAGTAATAACTGCTTATCGCGCTCGTTTCTTTTGGTAGGTACTCATTTATTTTTACTTAACTGGCATAAAAGGGGGGGTAATGTTTCCTTAATGTGTGACTCTATACTTATATGGCATTTTTTGCATGTTCTTCATCTCAATTTCCTTGACGAATTTTTAATTGTGATATCTTGTTAATGTAGGATATTTTCATTTATTTTTATCACACGTGAAAATTTTGCGTAAGTAAATCGAGTTACCTTGTATATATTATCAATTGGCCATGTTTCCATATTGTCGATTCTGTGGTGGCATATTGGCTAGAACGCTGAATATTATTCGTCTCCACACGTCTACACTGCCAACATTCATAATGTTATTCCTTTTAGGGCACAACATCACACATAATTCACTCGAGAGCCGAATGTAAACACGCCGTTTCGCGATTGTCGCGAAAAGAACAATTCAGCAAGATACAAGATAAAAGGAGGGGCGCGAAATAAATTTCTTTATAACTTGCAACCAAGTGGTATTTAATTGACGTGTCAGTGGAGTGCTGGGCCGGGCTCGCCGTGTGGTCGTGTATCGAGATCGTGTTAGTACTATGCGACTGCGGTGATGTTATCATAGAATCCTTAAGCAGGACTGTTAGAACCTGTAGAATAACCGATATACTCTTTCAGTGATTATTGACCAAAACGCTTCACTATGTTCAGACATGACAGTGAGGTTTGTACGATGTCAGCAGTACAGATTCTGTTTACGCGACCGTTTCTTAAGAGTAGGTAAAATCGCTAACTGGATCCAATCGTGGATCTAGAACTTAAATTAAAATGTGTTTTAACAGTCTTGTACCATTTGTTCAACAATCATTTGCATGCACCTACTCTTCTTTGAAGGCGGTAACGCGTGCAAACATAATTACAATAATTCGTAGTCCTTGCTGATGTGCATGATATTCGAACAGAAGCTTCACTAACAAATTCATCTCTTATAATCTTTCAATATCGATTTGTATTTGACGAGCCGATAGAGCAAGAATCGCGTGTGGCGACTCGCTAACACTTGATATATGGGCTTCGTAATCACGGCTTCGCTTGCGCGAGATTTATACCTCACCTGTTGAGCCAATTATTTACATTCGGAAGTCATTTCTCTCGGACTCGATTCGTTTCGTTAATGATTTTGATTGGAAGAAGGGTGATGACTTGTTCGAATAGTTACTTATACTAAGGGTAATGAAATAGTTCAATTGTAAATTCTAAGTGTTCATGATATAGAACGACTAGTTTTCAACGGTATTGTGTACGAATTATCGGCGTATAATTGTAGTACCTACATTTTGTTATTCATTGAAGAAATACGATTTCTTATTTATGGTCGTTTCGGATGATGGCAGATTGGCAACAATGTAGCTGTTGGAATAATTAATTCAAGACCAGATTTTAGAATAGGATATTGAAGTGGACGTTTTGATGATATTCAAATTATCCACAATGTTAAGTGCATTTATAGTCTAACGTTTAGAACAAGACAAGACCGTCACGGTCTAATAATACAATGACAGATGTCTCTATAGACAACAAAACCATGACTTTAATATTCCCGTCTTCTTCGTTATAAACAAAGGGAAGATTTAATAACTATCCTATATAATTTGCGTGAGTGGTACTAAATTATTTGCCAGACTGGTTGATTAATACTGGTTTCAGCATGTAGTATTTACACTATTGGCTTGTAAAACGGCGTCGATATTTTTTCAAGTCTGCGTAAAGCTTGTAACCTATCATTTACTAAAGTGCCGGTTGCCAGTGACGATAATTTGATAATAATTGTAACTGTCATAGCGCCACGTCGGCACCTGCAGTGCAGAACCTTTGGCAATAAAATTCTGTCTTTCACATATTTTTGTACTTTTTCACTTGGGTTATCTTTATAATTTGTAATTTTAATTGCAAACGCCAATTTTCCATTGTAGGGTATGTTAAAGATATTATAACCACTTCATTCCTTTGTATATTTTGTTTAAAATATTGTATTAGGTTTCGCTGTTTTGAAATCCTTCTTTCTATTATTCTTTTTTTTTATCGTTCTGCCTGTTTGTTTTTATAATGTGCTTATTTTGTAGCCTTAATTTTCAAAATAATATTTCCACTTCCGTTTATATTATTTTAATTCCCATATTATACATTATATCACATGACAGGCAAATAAAGAGGGTAATACAAATATACAGTAGTAAAGTCAGTATTTTAAAATATTGTGCCAGGGTTTAAATAAATAAATACTTACAGCAAACTACCTAACTGAAGCTCTTGTTAATTGTGTTTACTTTATTTTTATCGTTGCTATTAAATATTTAAAGAGCAACGATTAGCCAGATAACAATATTTACAATGCCTCAGCCTGTTAAAAAGTTTAAAAACCTGCAGTTTGCGTTCGGAAGTAACCGTTGTGCAGATATCGGCCCGATGCTAATTGGTACGTGTCGAAACCACTACACCGACTTAACACCTTTTTCTTCGATTGTTTACCAACGCTTGCTATCTTATTTACAATAACGCTGTTTCATTTAGGTCCAAATATTTACTATGTTGTTTCATTCAACTTATTATGGTGTTTGTATATAATTGTATACCTGTGGCAGCTGACATTAATTTATTAGTGTTCCTGTAGTAATTCGTAAGTATAAACTCGATATCCTAATGTCGGTAGTAAACCCTATGCTGTGTTCTTATTGGTCAAAATAAATTAGCGTAGATTTCTGTCCAAGTCGAGACATAAATTTGCAAATGGGTAATGCTAGTTAGCTACCCAGTGTAGTATTTAGTGTAGGTACTTAATTTTTAACGAGGATATTAAATTAAGCACTAATTACTATGCAAGCTCAAGGCAATTTATCAATACTCGAATATATTAATCATAACTTATTTCATCCGTAACACTCACTAGTTACTAGTTGATTTCGGATTCATGCAAAAGTGATGTCAAAGGAATAAAAAATTTGTTCCCAAGGTTAACGAGTCTTTTTATTTAACACGTTTGCACCAAATTCACCTGACGGTCTTTCAAACGAAAATTGATCTTTATTTCCGCCGCATAGTGGTCACAATTTTGATGAATTTCACGACATGGTTAACTTGACCGCGCAGTTAAGTGATATATCTCCACGAATCTTCAACCTGCGAATGGATCGCTTATTGCTCGCTCGTTATTTTATAATTTATTTTTAAAGGTCCATCGATATGCACTGACTGTACCTACCTACATCAATAGTCGCCGGCAATAGTATCTTACGTAGCACAGATCTTGAAGTATAAATTAATGGTAGTGTCGTAAATATATATAATTATCGACATATTCAGTTAACCCCGCGAGTTGAATAACTAGATCGTATGACGACAGCAAAAATATGTGAAAATCTCATATTGAGTATTGACTAAGGTTGTGTCACATATTTTGTGGCCGTCATTGTGTAAGATGTTTTTGCTGGTGCCTGTACCTGTAGGATTTTATATAATGGAAAGAAATCAAAGAAAGAAATAAAAAAAATGTGATAGGTACGACACAATAAAACCATTTTGTTATTACTTTATTTATGTTATAATTATTATATTCCTAAATACTTCCTAATACTGTAAGCACAGTCCAGCGCTGATCTTCCATTGGAGCCATAAGTGATTTTATACATATACAATTTTATTTATAACCTGTTTTACAAAATAATGCAGAACTGCGTTAGTGCTTAATTTCGAAATTAATGCTTAGGTTCATCGGTCACAATCTCGGGTTAGTCTACTAACACGAGTTTTAACGGGTAGGAAGGTCGAAAATGAAAGGACTGAACCCATAACTCCTTGTAGTTGGGTAACTCTAGATTGATCAAGGTCGCAGGATTTTATAATAATCGAAACCGAATTGGTATCTTTTGTATCTTTTCCAGATATGCAATACTGTTTACCTACCTA
Organism: Thaumatotibia leucotreta; assembly: GCA_025490895.1. Taxonomy (NCBI): domain Eukaryota; kingdom Metazoa; phylum Arthropoda; class Insecta; order Lepidoptera; family Tortricidae; genus Thaumatotibia; species Thaumatotibia leucotreta. The sequence continues at coordinate 18,493 of JALPQI010013553.1, read as the reverse complement.
CTACGTCAAATTGCGAATCTTTTTATTTTTTTAATTTAGAAGGAGATATTAGGTGCGTGTTCGTGATTTTTGTATCTATTTACAGATGACAAGCTCATTAACTCTAATAAGAAACAATCTTTGTCTAGCGAAGTGAAAAGTTCAATATGTCAAGAGATTAATAAGACTGAGAAATAAATTCATCACAATATCAATGAGAGTGGTACACAGGAGGTGGGTATGCTTGTTTATTTAGTGAACCATTTTCTTTCTGATGGAATTTATTTTGTGGATCTACTTTTATTCAATACAATATTAAATATTCAATTCCCGTTGAGATAATGTTGTCTCACGTCATTGGGGCAATGGTCCTTACGAGGATAACCATTAGGTTTGAATTTTTTTTTTTTTTTTATACCACGTCGGTGGCAAACAAGCATACGGCCCGCCTGATGGAAAGCAGTCACCGTAGCCTATGGGCGCTTGCAACCCCAGGGGTGTCACATGCGCGTTGCCGACCCAATAAGAACTTGTACACTCCTCTTTTGAAGAACCCCATACTGTAGTCCAACGGGAAAACCTCGGCAGGGAGCTCATTCCACAGACGGACCGTCCGCGGGAGGAAGTTCCTCTGAAACCGCACGGTGCGCGACCATTTAGGTTGCAAGGTGTGAGGATGAGCGCCCAGTCGGTGGCGAGCGGTGCGATGATGAAAAGTGGACGTTGGCATCATGTCGAACAGTTCTTCAGAGCACAACCCATTGTACAGACGATAGAACACACATAAGGAGGCGAAGTCTCTCCTTAGACTTAAGGGTTCAATACCGCCTGAATTCTAGTTAGACGTAACATATCAGTCATGATCAGCATGTTGTGACATTTTTATTTAAATGAGTGTATAATATTGAAATGAAAAATCAAAAATATGGTTTTTGGTCAGGCTGTATTTTGGAAATACGGTTTAGTAGGGAACAGGAAGTTAAGTCCCTAAGTTTATTTGGAGTGATCATTTAGAACGCGAGGGACGGCCGTAACGTCTGGTCCCGTTCGCTAGATATGATACGAGTGATATAATTTCGCTACATGATTTGACCATCGATACATGCGGCAGATTTACAATGCGACCAGTAATTTATAGCGATGTTCGATCTAGATGTAATTTAATGTTGTTGGCGCACATAAATCAAGCTCATCCACCGCTCACACTGATATCTACGGGGCTCCGAGACTTGTTAACCCGATAATGTTGCGGGAATTTATCGGGTGGACCGTTTGTTCAAATTAATGGCTACGTAGGTACCTATATTTTTTAACTAATTAGCGAGGATTATAGCCCGAGTCGTGGGTAGTATTTGTGGCATTAGAATTCGAATAGCGAAGAATTCTATTTACTTAAACAGCGAGGCAATTATTTTTCAAGTCCCGAATGCATTCAAGTCCTGACTGGACTTTGGGAGGAAATAGCGTCGGGAGCTGGCTAATCGAGCGAGCGGCGTGTCGAGTAGCCAAGAATAGCCGATCGGACACTTTTTGTCGTTTCATTCCAGTGCGCATCGTTCGTTAGCCGGGAAACCAGCGCCGTAAACTTGACGGGAATGTTACCCATATTCACAAGTCGCTAGCTAGCTCTATGGTAATTTTTGTTGATGATTCTATAAATTATCATAGTTACGTTTTAAATAAAAAAAAATATTGGCGATGAGGTTTTCGTGAGCAAATTGTAATACCCAAATTATGTAATTCATTTTACCGTGTCTATTCTAAATGATTATTCATAATTTTAAATAATATAAAAAAAAAATCGATAAGTACTTAAGGAAAATTATGACTTGTGCCCACTTCGAACTCGAATGCCTATAACTCTTATTCATGAACGCATTGGACTCAATTAAACTAGTCTCTCGTACAAGAAGAGACGATGATAGATCTTTGAGAATGCTCTGTTCCTTACAAGGAAACTTATTAATTTGTTTGCACATTACCCACTTCCTTCAAGGGCGCACCCAAGTGAGTCGATTTGAGCCGAGATAGGCAGCCCTGCCTCTTCGAGCAGATTAAGCGTTTACGCACAAAGGAAATTATTATCGAGTGCCCCGCAGTGTATATTATTTTTCTCGGAAAAAGATAGATCACTAAAGCGATTTTACGAGAAATTAATTTTGGCAAAAAGACAGGGCCAGTGACCGAGGCCCGGGAATGAATTTGTGCGATCGTGCGCTCGCTACAGTTACCGATAATCACGCATACCATTTACTCAAAGGGCAAGACGAGGTTGTAATTCAAGCGCCTTATCGATATTCTCTGTAACCGCCGGTTTTTCAACAAAATTAAAGCGAAAAACTTATAAGCACGTTCCTCGGTAATCGTGTTGGTTGTTTAAAAGTTGGAATACGTTTAATTTGAACGCGTTAGCGTGGTATGCGCGAGAGCTGGCTCCACTCCGCTCGCAGACTCGCCTACTAGATGGATTATTGAAGTGTAAAATAATTCAGTTGCACTAAACATTAATAATATTATCTAGTTTATTATATCCTCGTCCTGCCCGTATACTAAATTAGAGCTTTTGAAATTGAAACCTAATGAGTTCGAAAATATAATCGCTTTTCTTTTGTTCTAAACCATCGAATATGTCCTTTATAAATCACATTGGGCAGGACGAGGATATTATTGAATAATTATTTCCCAAAAGATAGGCGATGATTTTTTTTAAACGTGAACTCGTGAAGTCGGTCTTGCCAGGTAGCACATCGGCACTCATAAGTTGCGACTGGGAATCCCCACAGAGTCAGATTCGGTAATTTAGAAATACTCCGAACGAGGAGTTTACGTGAGGGATTCTTTGGCCCAGTTGTCGCGGCGGTTGCGTCTGCGCCACAATTAATCCACTGTAATGCGATACCAGCCTCCTGTCGTCGGCGACGTAATGCATCGTGATTTACTCGCGCCGAACAAGCCGTTAATCTTATTACCACTTTCAATAACTTTATTATCGAACACACGCTACTACAATACCACACTGAAATATACACCTTCATATGAATGCTCAAGGATCATTTGATCTTATCAGATGCCTCATTCATGTTAGGAAGCTTCCCACGAAATTTATATTTGTCGTCTTAACGTTATTTGTCTGCTTTACCGAAAACGGAAAGTTAATGCGACTGTAACTTCGATTAAACAGTTTAATTCATGCAGTTTCCAATTTATTTAACGTTAGTATGAAGCATTGCTAGCTATATATATTACTGGTATTGTTACCAGTAGCACGAATTTTGAATTTATTGAACGTGATTGTAGACAGTTTGTCTAATTTAATAAGTTTTATTAACATAACTCAATTGAGTTATGTCACGAAAACCTATTACCTTCGCACGCAGTTATCGAGAGGTTCATATCTTAATTCTACGAGTATTTACTACACAACTGACTATAAATCTGTTACACTATGCACTATTAAGCGGGATCCGAAGTCTCGTATATAGCTTATTTCAGCTATTTTAGCAAGATCCGATGGGTGTTGGTGGGATTCACTAAACAGTGAATTCCAAGACATCACTATTAATCTATTTCAATTAGCTTCATATGTTTAGAATAATAATCAACTACATGCATAGCATACTATTGACTGTAGCGTGTGAAATTACTTTTTATTCTCCTCGCAAGCCTTGGGGCTATGCTAAACTTCATTTGAATTCGACGTGTTAACCCCCGAAACAAATATTAAGATGCAAATGACGAGTCCGGCGGCAAGACGGAAAAATGCTACACTACTGTTAAAGGATATTACCAGTGAGCGGGCGATTTGCATACATTTTCGTAATAACAACTTCCGTTTGTGTGCTGGCGGACGTGTCACGATCTGAAGGCTTTACGGGAGCGTGAACTTGCATCCGATCACTTTTATTATATACATGGTCATGGAGCAAGTATATACTCTGTATCCTAGTACTCTGTTCACTCTTGCTCCACGATCTAAATGCCACCCTGTATAGGTGCAGCGTGTAGAAATAATCATCATCATCATCATCATCACCAGCCTATGATAGTCCACTGCTGGACGTCGGCCTCTCCTATGAACTATGCGTATTAGACGCATTAGGAGGTAATTGCCCATAATCGCCACTCTGGGCAAGCGGATTGGCGATCGCAGTAATGTGTCCACTATGATGACGCTGCTGCCCATCACCAATCTTTTATCAAATAATGGTAAGGACACTTCAATCCCTTAGTCGACTCTTACGACACCCGCATGAGGAGTTGGGGTAGAAATAATGTCATCCGTAAAGCGGGCCACAGACGATCAGTTATAACTGCTCAGTTTTAACTGTTCAGTCAAACTGTTTAGTTAAAACTTACGTGTGTAGGCAAATCTTTAAACTGTGCAGTTAAACTGATGATCTAATCAAAATTACATTAGATTATTTTTTACTGAACAGTTTGACTGAACAGTTAAAACTGACCGGTTAAAACTGATCGTCTGTGGCCCGCTTAAGGCATACATGCTTAGCATCATGTTCTGAGGATAGGTATACTAACGTAAAACAAGCTAAAACAATTGTCTTAACTGGAAGGATTGAAAAAAATTGCCTTTACTAATAAGAATTCTATCCTTTAAACGGATTTAAAAAAAAATTGTTTCTATCTTAAACGGCTTATCACAATTTTTCTTTCATCCTGTATACGTGGAGAGGATCTTTTACAAACATTTTAGTCAGATTGGATAACAGCAGGAGTACTGAAAAATTTAATATACTCCCATATTCCGTGAAATTCTGGTAGAGTAAAGAGAAACGTAAAAGCTTGACTACTTGACCAAGGTAGTACTATAAATTTGCAATTTCGTACAGGTATACAATGTTTACATCCAAGGTATACATATTTATCACGCCGATAAAGTATATAGAATAGTAAGTAAAGTAGGGGTATTTGTTTCATTTACAAAAATCCTATCCGATGGTATTGCTGAATAGGTCTTTTAAAAAGAAACTTTTTTCAATATTTTCGGAGATAACCGCTCCAGAATGAAAAAAATCGTGTCTAACTTTTGATGATTCGTATTAGTTAACAATCTTTAATGTGGCGCTCGCGCGCATTGCGAGAGATTTTAATGTTTAACGTCTAATAAAATTGCCTGGATTATTCGGCTTGGTTTCAGAGATAATAAAACTATTTTGATTCTGATTACATCGCTACGAGTAGGTACTACAATGTGTTCTAATCTTACCACAAATACCACACTTTTTGCCTCACAATAACAAAATAAAAATACACTTAACAAAACAACGTGCCACTAAACTGTAAAAAAAACCATTGCGATGAATTGTTGCTATTATTTAATTAATACTAGCAATGTTGAAAACTATTAAAAAATCCTTAAAAAATATTTTTTTTATTGACATATATCAGGTAATGTAATATGTTTTGTTAATGTTGACGTCTAGAATGCAAAGTTAAAATCTCTCACAGTGCTTGCGTGTGCCCTGTAGAGAACTTTAAAATAAAACTATTTCGAACATAATCGGCCCAGCTGTTTTTGAATAAGTACTGAACCCTACACAGCATTTTTATTTGTATCTGCCGATCCTAGATCCTTATTTTTCTTGCTTTAAATGCTAATATTTTAATCTAGTTAAATTTCCAGCAATGAGTCTGTGTATCTTAAACTTTTAAAGCAATTGGTAAGTTATAAATAATGTTAAAAAATCAGAATTTCAATCCAATTATGGATTTTAAGTAAAAAAACACCTCTGTGCTGGTGGCCCATGACGACCATAACGATGACTAACGACACGGCATAGGTACTATATATTTCATTGACTACCCACAAAGCAGTATCTTTAGGCTGAGAACGACACAATGGACTTTAGCGTGCTTTTTTTGCGTTTCACCCATTTGCCTCGTTAATTATCGTGTGGCGCACGCGAGAAGCGCGGACGCCTCCGATATTCGGCGGTAATCGATGTTGCCGGCTCGATTTCATAACGCCTTGTAATGAGCCGACGCGTTTAACGCTTCATCTATAATTCATGACCGATTGTTATTGGCTTCCAACACCTTTTTTTGTATTTTAATATTAGTAAAATTAATGGTATTCTGACGGTGCCACTATTCTCGTTATAACCGTTTAAATATGGATATACATGCTACGAGCGATGTGAAGTATTAAAATACAAACAATATGCTACATTCATTTCAGATACGCTATACCTTAATGGTTATTTTATTGTTTTGAGATGAGAAAGAGTCTAATATCAAAAGCCAGTTCGGTTCTCTTAAGTAAAATTAAGGTTTACTTAGAATTCCTTTGATATAATGAATAACTTTCGACATCAATCACATATTATCATCTTATTATGTACCTAATAATTGTTATCTCGATATGCAGAGCAAAAGTCCGCTGCAAAATTTGAGTCTGTCTTGCAACTCACGTAGTCCGTATCTTCCCTTTATACTTTGAGAATCTCGCCAGAACTTCGATGGGCAAAGAAGTGGACGAATACGGGGTGGCATGCGCACTTGTTTGTGGCTCGAGGCATTGTTTCTCGCTAAGTTCTCTTGGAATTCTCGCGATAAATGTAGAGCGTTCTTTAGAATTGTTATATCGAACTGTTGCGGCGCCATGCGGTCCCAGAACTCTGCAGAGTCACGTGTTCCGGAGACATTTGTATGCAGCCACGGTATCTGCCAGTTCTTCATTGAATAAAAATAATGTACCTTGTGTACTGCGGGTATGCATTATTTATTGTGTTTTATTGTTAATTGGAACCGTATCACGAACGTGTTGGCTGTCGTTTGGCTCGTGTCTGAATATGTATTCTTGTTGTAATTATTTTAATATCTTTTTCCATTTATGTATAAATTGCTACACAGAAACCTAACCCAATCTTTACGTGTAGGTATGTTTTGTATACTGTTACTTCTAGGTAGTAAGTAAAACTAAAGTAAAGGTTATAATATTGTAATAATATCAAATCATCCTTATATTTCTACGCTCGTAACTAGGAAATTACAAAGATTACTTTATTTTTCAATTTTTATATAGTCCTCAAAATAGTTTACGAAAGTTCTTTGTTTATCTTGTCAAAGTTTCGCACAATCCCAAAACAAATTAAACGTGTAGGTCCGTAGTTTTCGCGAAATTCACACTTCGTGATGAAGTTTTAACACAATTACCTGGTGCACGACCATTTCCCCACGCCCTCGACTGGACAGGAAAAAACTTGGCAAAGAACAAACTAACCAAGCCCAATTTACCAACATTCGTATAAAGTTTAATGTACCAAATCTGAAATGTAACCGTACTTTCCCATTTTAGCTGAACGTTCTCTGAAAAAGTTTACGCTGCTAGAGTTTAAATGCATATTTTGTATGTGTATTGTGTAGTTTAATGTACCTAGCGGGAAATAAACCTGGAGATTTCTCAAATACACATTTAACTAGGTGTTTAATTTTATGGCAAAATTCATTATTACAGTTCTCAGTAATTTAAAGTTGACGAACCGCTCTGAAAATTTTCGAATACACAGACGTATGTTGAAAGTGCTAATTATATTTATAATATATAATAATATTTAATACTTATACACGGGTGCAAACTCAATAATGTATTTGAATAAGCTGGAAGGTACTATAACTTAGTGGTGTATACTGTATAACCTATTAGTACTGGTATAAATAACTTAGTGGTGTCATCATTTATATCGAAATATAGTCAGTCTTTGAATATTTACGTCCCCTGTTTATAAATTAATCCGAGTTAGTTGATGGGCTCCTCCTCATCTGCAACAGTGAAATTGAGTCCTCTGAGAGGCGGTGCCCTGATAAATATTGATAGGTGGAATCTGTTTAGACACAGTTCCAAACTGGCGAATGCCCGAATTAACACTAACTTGCTCCTTTGACGGTCCGTCGCTATGGCCAGTTTAGATTTGCAAGTTCGGCTTTGCAAATTGATCTGTGTGTTTGACTCCGAAATTAGTTGTATTGCTTCTATAAAATAAATTGCAGGTTTGCTTGCAGACGAGTCTATTCGTAGAATATTGTCATTAAACTTAGAGAAAAATAAATTTTAGATATTTAAGTTTTGGCACAACTATGGTACAAGCCAACAAACAGACCTGCGGCGATTTCGAAATCCGCAAATTTCCAGGATTTGTCTCTCTCACTCTAATGACGCCTTCGTTGGAGTGACAGAGAAAAATCCTCGAAATTTACGAATTTCGATTTTCGCGGTAGTAGGCTTGGTCCAAAATGGTACTATACTATTTGGTATCTAGATTATTTTAGTACGTAAAAGGTCCCCTAAAGGACCCTAAACTCGTCCAGTGGGTGTAGTAAAAGTCGACTATAGGATTGAAGTGTCACTGACCATTAGTTTATTGCAGATTTTGGTCAGCATCGTCATCATAGTGGACATACACTGCGATCGCCAACACGCTTTTCCAGCATTGGGTATGCAGTATGTTTAGAAGAAACATTTCGATTCCGTTTTCTAACTACTTTAAAATTAAAACGACACTAATGCGCAATCTCGGGCTAGGTCAAAAAATTATAGATTAACCAGTTTATCTCTAAATGGACGGCATCGTTCGGCACCTTAATGATAAATCTTGCCTTACTCTTTGTCTCTGTTCCAGATATAACCAGCGAATCTGTTTACATAATATGCTGTCATTCCTGTGATGTAGTGATATCTATTCGTCACACGTAAGCCATGCACGGCACGCGACAACACCTCTTTTGATGTCCTCATAATATGCGAGCTCGCACTAATAAAATGTCATTCTGTATGAGACACGTTGGGTGAGTGTGCGAAATTTGATTTTAGATGCCTGAGTTTTAATATTAACAGGAATCTTCAACGGTGTTAAATGGTAATGAATGTGATACAGACAGGCCGAGACGTGATCAGAAAAAAATGATTGCCATTTCAATACATTTAGTTCTTCAGACAATATATTTTTATTATTTGGGCGAAAATTTATTTATTGCCTTTCCCATATCTTCGTTTCGGCAGATCTTCCAGTGTAGGGTGCCCAAATACTTAGGTACGAAATTACGTTCCTTTTTATTTAAAATTAAAAAATAAGACTTTTTTTCGATTTTTGCTTCGTTTTGTTCAGTGCACCCTCTTTGTATTCGGCTGTTTTTCTTTGGTCATCAGGATTCTCATAATACTAGTCGTATGTTTGTTTCGTGTGACATTTCACATCATCTCCTCTCTTAGAATTGGTTTGCTACCGCGTTGGAATGGATTGGAGGAACAGGGTTCAAACGGAGTGTATCTGCCTACTTTGTTAAGTTTAGCCAAGATAGACATGGACAAGATGCCGCTATTGGTATAAATTAGCTGCGGTGTTGTATCGCACTGGAACAATACCGCTGTCACGGTGGCCGCCGTATCGGTTGCCCCTGGCTCCACTTGGCGCCCGACTACAACATTGATAAACCATTCTGAACCCTCTAAACAACACTATAGAGAGGATATCTCCCTGTGTTCAATTTCATGGTTCACGGAGCGGCTAGTGTTGCGGCTGGCAGGTGACACGAGGCTCTATAAATCTGCTTTGTACGGTCCGCCGTAAACAGGGCTGAGGCACAATCCTTTGATCTAAATGGCGATTGTGTCGATAATTTGTATTGTTTTAATTGAATTGCTGACTTGGAATTTACTTAAGGTGCGTTTCAATTATTCTTCTCTTAGACATGATAAATAGTTGCTGAGATTGTACCCTCTAAGGCTTAGCTAAATGTTAGCATTCTTGAGATATACTAGCTGTGACTCCAGGCTCATTATAGAAACCTGATGATATGCAGACCCACTTATTTCATTGCTGACTTAAGTTGATGACAATGAACTTAGTAGGTAGGTACTTTGTAAAAAAAAATACACAATTAAAATAGTAACAGGTACTAATCTAAACCACTTGACTGTTTGGAACACTTGTTCCCGTAATAATTTTCACCGTGGGATATTTATTGGGTACTGTCTCTAGTCGCTAAGTACGAAGCACACGGAGGCCGGTCCGAGCCTCCGGCTCGTCAGATTTACGAGGTGGCGCACTCGTGCCGGGCCCCTCCCTGGCTGTATTCCCATCAAAGTGTAGTTAGACGTCGAATGTTCGAGAATCACTAGTGTATGAATGTTGCACCGTGATGTAACGATTACCTCAGCAACGTGTCTTATACTGGGACGCTACCGCGAACATCGAAAATAGAGAATGCGGAGCTATTGCTATAGTTGCTCTGCCCGTCTGTCCTTGAATTGAACAGTAGTTGGAACGGGAGAGATGATAGTTGCGTAAAATTTTCGATCTTAGATGTTCACTGTAGGCAGGTGGATTTGGTGTTAAACCTCAGCGTGTGATTATAATTATGACGAGGTCCTTCCTCGACCGCCTTTGCTTTGCGTCTGTTATAAGGACCATGACTGACAAACTTAAAAAAATACAACGGTGGCAAAATGCAAGCGTTTGTACAGAAAAATTAAAAAGTGTGCTTTTTATTGTTGAAATGCTCAGAAGAAACATGTCAGCGCAAGTAGTCTGTGAGCACTGTCTCCATCAGATACTTACTCATGGAAGGACATCATCATTCGCCACACTCAGTATGGTTACACAATTTATGCCCTAACAATAATCCAAATCCCTATTTAATACTTGTCAATACCGAATCTAAAACTAGGGCTCTCTTATTGAGCCCAGGTGCGAACTCGGCTGCCTAGAATGCAGCTCTCAGCCCGTCTCTGTAACGGCAGTCCGTTAGTTATGAACTCCGAGTGGTCTCTCGATAACTGTTCCAGTTTCAATTGTAGAAACTCTGAAGATCCTGGATAAAACCATTGTTGGTAATTGTTTGCTTTCAAGATTATTTTATGAGCCAGATAACTGAAACAACGCTTTGATATTTCTTGCATTGTTTTGATATTTTCTGAGACGCTAGGAAAACAGTAATTCTGCGTAATAAAACGTCTGTAATGATGACTACTACGAGCTGGACTAATTGTTTCATTAATGTGCAACTAATTTACTAGGCATTCATACCTGAATACTAATAAAAACAGCAATTTTGTAGCTCATTTCATGAACAGAACGGATAACCTCTGACTATAAATTGAATTAGTTTTAAGAGCCAGCGTAATCCTTGTTAATTGAATAACAGTTAGTTGGGAAACGTTGCATTACATGTTATAGTATTTATGGCCCGTAAGAATGCAATGCTATTCCTAATTTCATTTTTATTATCGTTCCTCTTTAATTCTCACTGGATTCAATTATTTTTTTCTTTTTTTAATTCCTTCTGTATGTATGATTGAAGTATTGGCAGTATCAATTCGTACATACAGTTGCAAATTAAAATCAATCACAAAAGCATTTCCGAATAGATAATTATAAATTTAATTGTTTTGTTTTTAATTATTTCAAATACACGGTTAGTATTACATTAAGATTTCTTTACATGTGACTATATGTAGAGTAAGCATAGCATATACATGTAGATAGTTATATAGATCCTTAGTGAGTAATTAATTGGGCAGCAATCGATTATTATAGTAGTTTTCATTTCTTGCGTTGATAGTACAAAATAAGCTTTCAAAAGAACATTAAAACCAACCAGGAAATTAACAGTCGCACGTAATTTAATTTGAATGAAAGCAGGTGTTTTATTGCATTCATCTTTAAATACGTTCACCAAATACAGACTGCAATAATTAAGAATTAAATGTCAATTGGAAACAAAGGACCAGTCGTAATTAGTGCTGGTCACGACACAGGACTCGATTGAGTAATTTTAAAGCTATCGTACCTACGTAAACTAACATTCCAATACGTTTCTGTACATATTTTAAAATTGATTTAGGTACTTAGGTAAAAATAGTAAAATTCCTCATCAAGCCCGGACGACGGGAGTAAAAATGAACTTTTCACTAGTGCTTAATAAAATGTCGACTATTCTATCGACATCCATATAAACAATTTTTTAATTTGATATTTATAGATTATGCTTATTATGTTTCCCTAGCAGTTCCACTTACTTTCCCGATATCAAAAAATATATAAGATTTTTAAAATTAATAGACCAACTTTTTTAATCGACACATTCTGACATTTCTTGTGAATAATTTCGCCTTGAGGGTGTAAAAGTAATCTTAACAAGTGCACTTTGAAATTTTTAACGATATTCAAGCTACTTTTTAGGTTTTAATTTCGGTTTTGTACAGTCGAAGAAAAAATAAGGGGTATACAAAAACGTTCAAAAATATGTCCCAGTGCACTCTAATTCTGTGTAATAAGAACGTCGTAACATATTTATGAACGGATTCTTTCGATACTTATTTTTGCACTTGACTGTAACTGTCCTATGGTACTAGGTATTATTGACATATTATTGTTTATCAATTTTAGATCGCGATGCCTCTCATTACGTACGGTTGCATAAACTACTATTGATCAATACATTTCTAATTCATTCAGAATTCATAAAATGTTGGCATGGATGTCCATAGAATAATCGATATTGAACTAAGCACTAGTGACAAGTGCATTTTTGCTCCCGTCATCCGGGGTTTGCTCATCATACACAATAAATATGTATACAGTGTATATTACAATCTATTTAGGTTTTATGACACATAAAATTACATTAAATAATTCTTCTTATTTATTGGTTCCGTAAAACCATACAGCTATAGTCCAGTACTACAACTATGGTCCACAAGTTCAACTCGTAATTAAGCATCAATGGATTTTTTTTATTTTGGATTTCTCTAAATTTTTTAATCAGAGACTTTGTGTAACAACTGCGTCAATAATATAATAATTACACTAAACCGGAGATGTTTGACTTAATTATGGACCATAGTTGGGAGCTTTTGGACTATAGTTGGGTAGTTTTGCGGTTCTTAATTGTTTTATTGAAGATATTATGTGGCACATTTGAAGTCAAGGATACGAGTATCATGAAGGCCTGAAATAATTAAAATATTTTTATAAATATTAGATGTCATATACCAAAGAAAAACGACCAAGATCACCTATGTCCGAGGTGGGGATCGAACCCACGTACTCAGCTTTCGCGGCTGATGCCTGTACCCCTGGGCCACTCGGTCTTAGCAACCACCGGTCAAATTTCTCGGGTATATGCAATTCCTTACAAGGCTAGGCGCCTTTGACCATTCTCTAAGGGCAAGCACTAACTACAAGCCTGCACCACAATATGTTCAATAAAATATTTTTGGTGAACACTGTATGTTTTCATTTCATTTCATTTGGATTCTCCCGGCGGATCTCCTACAGTAACTTGAAAAATAAACTTTAATTGTATTGCCATATTTCTGTTTCATAAAGTATGCTCTTGTGTGTATAATACAATAGTGTTAAATAAAATTTTATAGTCACACCTTTAATTATTTTATACGCGAAACCCCGCTAGGGGGAACCCAAAAAACCGATCACTGATTATAGTAGGGGGAATACGCAATGAAACGGACGCGTTATGAAACGGACACTATCGATATCTTAAAAAAATCTGAACGAACATTTCAAGGTTCTTTGGTTGTTGTCAACACTGATGACCATAGATGAACCCACAATAATGGCAGATCCCGTGAGACATTACTTACTTCACTATTTCGCACGTAGTTGAAGCGTATTTTTGCAAACTAATTTAAAATTGGGCAACATCTTAAATTACAATTTTAATGTCTGTACTTGTTGAGGCATATTCTCAAGGAGATACGGAACGGTGAGTCATGATCTTATCAATACATTATTATTTAAAATTTGGTTAAAATATTTTTAGGTTCGATTCGCAATGAAACGGCCAGGGACCGTCGCATTGAAACGGACGTTGAAAGAAGTTGAATTATTTTATGTTGTTTTTTTTGTAAGTAGTTGTTAGTTCTATAATCTCAGTTTGAGTTCTACCAAAGTGTTTGACTTATTAAAATAAGAATTATTGTTAAAAAAAACTAATTGCTATAATGGTTGAAAAATTAAACCAAGACTAAGAAATTGAATATTTTATGTTGTTTTTTTTTGTAATTGGTAATTCTGTGATCGTAGTTTGGGATCTAGTTACTAAGTAATGGCCTTATTAAAATAAGTATTATTGTGCCTTATGTGTCTCAAACTCAAGTATTGGTTCCTAGTCCGTTTCAAGACACCCACTGTCCGATTCAGTGCTACAGGTGTTATGAAACGGACACAAGTGAGATTAAAGAAATTTAAATATTTCATAAAAAGTATGGCTTTTTATTTAATATACAGGGTGTTTTTTTTTCGACCGTTCAAATTCTACGTAGTGAATGTGTAGGTCATACTGACCAACTTTTACTATGGGGACAAAGTCGAAATCGCGAAAAAAAAATCAGCTGTTTCATACTAATTGGCGGCATTACGCTGGCCGAAATGTATGAAACAGCTGATTTTTTTTCGCGATTTCGACTTTGTCCCCATAGTAAAAGTTGGTCAGTATGACCTACACATTCACTACGTAGAATTTGAACGGTCGAAAAAAAAACACCCTGTAGTGTAATAATAATTATACTACAGTATATCCGAAATCCTTAATGATAGTTAACGAGTTCCTAAGTTTTTAACTACAGTATGTATCTTACTTCAAAGTTAAATGTCCGTTTCATGGCGTATCTCCCCTACCTAGTGTTACTACTTAAAACACAACTCGTAAAATATTTAATAAAATAATATTTTAGTTGTTCCACAAAAATATGCATATTATTTAATATAATTCGTGGCCTTCAGTCAATGACTCATTCACATCAGAATATTTCTCCGTATACTCTCCGCGTGCTCTAACTACCCGCAAGGATTTTAACGAGATCATCCCTCGGAGTTTTATAGGTCATCTCATGAGATTTATTTAGCCGTGATTTGTAAGACATTTTTCATCCGGGGCAGATTAAAAGTAATTCAGTCATAAAACATAATGGAACTCGGTTTACACCCCTCGAAATTTATGCCTGGATTGCATGAGGTTTTTACTTTAGCATTCGGCCGTAAAGTTGATGATTTGTGAATAATTAAAATGCTTTTGTTTTAAGAATAAAAGCGTATTAGAAGATATTTCTGGTGAAGCATACCAGAAGAATCGTAAAAATTCTTGAAGTGATTTCGGCATTAAGTTGTAAAACCTTAACCAAACACCTAAAATATTTACAATGGCTTTTTTGTGTTATATTTAACTATTATTTTATAATTTGCTTTATATTTACACGATACATACATGTATTATTTTTATATTTACTTACATAATATTTTTTTTAGCAATGTTCGGGTTACGCCCAATACGCCCATGCTGGGAAATTGAATAATTTCATTTTATATCTGCGCAGTTTTCTAAAAGTTTGTACATCCTAATGAAGACAAATAGTTAAATGATTATTTAATTTTCCTATTTTGTTAGCATTTTTTTGGACACTTACCTAATTGTCAATATTTTTATCTATTATGTCGCATAATTAAGAAAGATCCCAATCTATAAAATCTACAATTGTAAATAAATAAACAATAATTTAACTATTCAAAAAGGTTGGTAATAAAATAGGAAAACAGTAAATCACGTTTAGCCCTCAGAATTGCGTACAAACATTTTTGGAGATTTACTCATGTTACTAAAATTTAGGATTGATTGGGTTAGTCATTTTCGAAAAACATGACTCGCCTGGCCTGCGACCTTCAACGAATATGTTAAAGTACTATGTTTTTACAAAATAACTGTTTACGACAAATGTTTAATAGGGCCATAAGTATGTACCCTGGTGATCTTCCAATATAATTTATATTTCCAATCATTATCTTTCAGCTGCATGAATGTGTATGCTTATAACTTATAAGTATCAGGGAATAAGGCTTCCGATTTTGCAATTTCCAGGATTTTTACAAGTTTAAACTCGTGAATATAGCAACCTGTTTATCACTTAGCACGTACGAGCACAGCGTAGCCCGTTAACTTCACGTTACGACCTCGAGCACTTCCCTCCATGTTGTTATTGCTCGCCCTTCGGGAGCCACTACATGCTAAGAGCGCGAAACCGAACATCAAAGCCCGTATAAAACGCACTTCATTCCATAAACTTCTATAACAGGGGCGGGAATAACTGTCCAATCTTAAAAGAACTACGTGTTCCCTCGATCAATATACTAGCCGCAAGAATAAGAGGTCTTAGGAAGCTGGTGGTAAGAATGCCTGCCACGGTACGTGGTATCTACGCGCTACCCATCTAAATGGGGAGCGGATCACGAAATACCCGAAGCTATTGTAAACAAGCGGCGTACTCTATTCAAACTATCGTAACGCCCTCTATACGCCGTTCCGTGCCGTATTGACGGGCGAGGGAAAGGTCTCGCCGTTTGACCGCCTCGGTGAGAAAATCGCGGAGCACCTTGTTGCCAGAGATTTTTATGAGAGGTTTGGTTTTACGGCTTCATCGGTTTGGCTTGCTTTCTTATTTATACTAGAGTAATCTGAAATTCAATTCCCTGTGGTAAATAGTTTTTGAATACTGCTTTCAGTTCGTTGTTAAATAAAGGATTCGTATACTTGTTTTGCTATGCTTGCAAGATCAGTGGAAAATGAATATACAATAAAAGGAATAACTAATTATTTGGTTTGTGACTGTCAACCTATGTTACGAACGAACTACGTTAACCTCAAACAAATGACAAGAACAGTCTACGTTGGCGATTTTTTGTCTTAAGGTGCGTTTAAACCAAAAGAGCATTCGCTGTTCTAGCGCCCGTTCTAAGAAATCAACCAATCACGTTTTGTGTACCGATCGAATTTCGTAGAGTGGGAGGTTAGAACAGCGAATGCTCTTTTAGTTTAACCGCACCTTTATGCTATCGACGTACACAGGTTTTACACAATAAATTCTAACATAAATAATGGTGGTCTGTATAAAGAGCATAGTTTATGTTAATATTGGAAGAATATTTATATGTTCAGAACCGTTCTTTTTCTGATTAGAATCTAATAATTTGCTTCCTAAACAGAGTAATGTTCACACGGTATTTGGCCACTAACCCGAGATTAAACGGTTAATACTCGTAGTGTCTAAAATGTACGGACTCTGTTTTTATTTTACTAACCAGGTAACCCCGTGTTACTTAATTAACCCTAGATTGTGTAAGAAAACCTTAGTAATCTTACTAGTCTTATTTTATTACACTTATCTTATTTTACTATTTTTTGTTTTCTTATACGTTTGTTATAAGAAATTGTTAGATGTCCTTGTCCAATAAGATTTATTTCTTATTGCCTAATAAATCCTTAATTTATTATGTATTTACATCAATAATTTTTATTTTTACATAATACTTAGAGAATAATAAAATTAACAGGCCCGAGATTATTAGTGCCATAAAGTACTAGTTTACTACTCTAGTTAAATATTTACTAGTACTAAGGGGTCGATTAATTCAGGATATATAAACCTAGGTTTATTAGTAGGAATGCGCTATAACCTGCAAATGATTAATAAAATTGAAGACTAGTTCGGATTCCTTCGCACTCGTAAAATTCTGAAACCAATTATAATAATAATTCCGTTTAACCCGTTGTGTGATCGAGGAGGCGATCTCTTGATACTGTTCCCATTGCAATGCGAATGGCAGGTGAGACGAACCATTATAATGTTTCTTTTCAATTGTATGGAATAAATTTGAGTAACTGAAATGAAATAGTGATAAATTTTATGACATGTATATGTGAAGTTCATGTATTATGGATAGAAAAATAATAAACAGCCTAATAAGACATACGTATGTACATGTGAGTGGCACCTTTGCACTGCATCTGCTGATACTGATACTAATACTAGTGGCCACTCCAGCCAGCAGTGCTGCAAGGACTCGGAAGAGGTGACTACGAGAGGTAGGAAGTGTTAGTGCAAAATGACATAAGGTGTTCCCATGTCCGTCCCGCCTCACCATAAGTGGTACCGAGTCGATGATGAATGTCAGTTTCACACCACACCGACTAAACCTCAAACACTAAAGCAATTCGGTTACGCGAGCACACCTTCTCCTTGAGCACCAACGTCCGCCGCCCCACCGCAGGCATCATCAACCTGCCCGAGACACCGGAGCACCAAGTAGATAGGACGGAGTGTAGAGTTCGCAGTCAGGATAGTAGGAGAGACAGGAGATGAAGCCGACCCGGTACCTTTGCACTCCATCTGATACTTAAAATTTCGATCCTTTATTATATGAATTATAATTATAGTCCGACTAATGTGACGCGTCTATAGGTAGAGTTGCAGTTTACCATCACTACTTGTTTGCAATCATCATGATTTGAAGAAAAAAACGGCGAAATGCGAATTGGACTCGTGCACGAACGGGTTCCGTCCCATTATCAATTTGTCATACTTAAAGCAAATCACGTTTATTATATGGGGTAAAATACTTTAAATTATTCCCTTAAATAATTAATTACTTCTTAGTATTTATCGTTAGAACAGCGACAGAAATTCTACAGCATCTGTGAAAATTTC
>JALPQI010013552.1:0-25074 GCA_025490895.1 Thaumatotibia leucotreta | reverse complement strand
CTATGATAGTCCACCGCTGAACGTAGGCCTCTCCTATTAACTATGCGTATAAATGCATTAGGAGGTAAATGCCCATAATCGCCACGCTGGGCAAGCAGATTGGCGATCGCAGTAATGTGTCCACTATGATGACGCTGCTGCCCATCATCAATCTTTTATCAAATAGTGGTCAGTGACACTTCAATCCCTTAGACTCTTACGACACCCACAGGAGTTGTGGTGGTGACAAATGTATTCTTACTGCCGTCACCACACGGCTGTAAACAATGTAGTAAGTAAAGTATTCAATAGTACATACCCTTGTCCTGATTGACCATCATCCAATCATCAGCCTTGTCCAGAGATGGTTCCCTCTTAATTTCGTTAGAAATCACTGACTCATTCGACTTGACGCTAGCTTGGTCAGAAGTGCTGGCTCGATCAGACTTGACGCTCTCAGCGTCATCTGTGGTCTTCTTATCTCCCTGGCCTTCGCGAGCCCTGTTCTGATCCATGAAAGGGATCAGATTGGCCAAATGGGATTCGAGAAGCTTCTCCAGGGTTTCGAAGTTCAGGTTTCCGAATGGGAGGGCGTCGGGAGTCGGTGTAGTCGGCTTGGTGCCTTCGGTGGGCGTTGGTTTGGGGCAATCTGCATGGAGTAAAGAATAGGTAATTCCTAGTCAAAAATAACACTCAATATTTTTTTACTGTAACTTATTTTAGTCAACTAAAACCGGAATATCAGTAGGTACTAAAACGGTATTTGTGACTAACTTTTTGGTTAGGTTGTCTGACTAAATAAATATTTTTAAAGTAGTAAGTTCACACGCCATAACTTATTGAATACTTAACTAGAGTGTCTCTTTGGACGTTGGTGAACTTGTTCTTTTTTTGGTATATGACATCTAATATTACAATTTATAATACACAGTGTAAATACTCAACACGTATCAAAATAACAATATTTAATAAAAAAAAAACCTAAATAGAAGTTGCACATTTTTGTAGGTAACTTTAATGTTTTGTGCAGTGTTTCTGAAACTAAACTTCGAATTGTACTTAAATATTTGTTAGTCATTGTCTTTAACCCGTAAATGCATAGTGATGTATATATGCATCATGTATTCTTGACTCTATTTACAGCATGTCAGAATTCAAATTTGAATAAATATTTGTCAAGGTCATGCATTTAAGGGTTAAATTAATGTGTTTTCCTGTTAAGGAGGACCGAACTTTTTACTTTGCTATACAATAAAACAACTTTAGGTATTATGTCTCACGGATAGTTTAAATTCAAAACAAACCTGGCTTGGCATTAGTGGGAGGTTTGAACGGGCATCCCATAGCCGGCTTGAAAGGGCACTGCGTCTGAGAAGTGCTCGGCTTAGGCTCCTCCTGTGTCTCCTTCTCATCATTCTTCTTAGTGAGATTGTCCTTCAGATCATCAAGGTCGATATCGCCGGCGAGGTTAGCGAATTCGTTCATGTACGTAGCGAAGGTATCCAACCAGCTGGGTCGGTTGCGGCGATCGCGGTGATGGTCGCGATGGTCGCGATGATCGCGTTTCTTGTCAGCGCTCCGGTCGCGTCGGTGACGTTTGTGCGGCTCTTCGTCAGTGGCAACGGACTTCAGGAAGTGGCGGGAGCGCTTGATCGCCGCTCGGATCATCGCGCGCTGTAAAGTTTGCGTGTTAACTACTTGATACGGAAAGCTCTCATCTGTCCTTTCAGAAACAAACTGTAAATGGGGCTAATTTGTGATTTGAGGAGAAAGATTTACAAATGCACCATTTTTTTTAAAGTCGACTGAAATTCTTGTCTCGTGTCTCGTGTGTGAAATTTTTCTGTTCAAATATTAGAAAAAAAATCATAGGCAAATCATATCAATATTAAAGCGGTTTAGTACAGGCCGATTTTAGGCTGAAAATCAAATGTAAAGATAATAACATACGTGATCCTAGCAGGTTACAGGGTACCGCTAAGCAAGTAGCTATCATTATATTCATCCAATCAAATAACAATCTTATTTTATTTATTTCTAATCCAGCTGTCCAGCTATTGCGCGGCTTACAATAGCCGTGTCTCTTTTGTTCACTCGAGAGCTTATCTTTTGTTCGTTTCTAGCTTACTCATTCGGGGTGGACCAGTACCTTAGCAAACCGATAATTAAAGTATTGTTTGTCCCTATTGAGTCTATAATTTCGGTCTTATAGACACTTTGATAAGACCAATAGGGACAAACAATACTTATCGGCTTGCTAAGTTCAGACAAGTTTATGAATAAGGAGGAAAGATAATCATATGAAAATTATAAAGACACTTGTACGCTGCGACCACAGGTAGGCTCAGGTACGGGCAGACGGTGCAGTTGTGCACCCGACACTGGAGCCTCGCGTTGTCGCAAACGGTACTTGTCAGTTACGTTTATGAATAAAGGACTCGAATGAATAGTATAAAGACACTAACCGGCATGGTCGGGGCGGGCACGCGGACCATGCAGTGCTCCGGATGGTTGCCGGCCGCCTCGCAGCGGGAGCACAGGTCATAGTCCGGGCAGACGGTGCACTTGTAGCGGTAGCCCGACACTGGGGCTTCGCAGTTGTCGCAAACGGTACTTATCAGTTACGTTTATGAATAAAGGACTCGAATGAATATAAAGACACTAACCGGCATGGTCGGGGCGGGCACGCGGACCATGCAGTGCTCCGGATGGTTGCCGGCCGCCTCGCAGCGGGAGCACAGGTCATAGTCCGGGCAGACGGTGCACTTGTAGCGGTAGCCCGACACTGGGGCTTCGCAGTTGTCGCAAACGGTACTTATCAGTTACGTTCATGAATAAAGGACTCGCATGAATATAAAGACACTAACCGGCATGGTCGGGGCGGGCACGCGGACCATGCAGTGCTCCGGATGGTTGCCGGCCGCCTCGCAGCGGGAGCACAGGTCATAGTCCGGGCAGACGGTGCACTTGTAGCGGTAGCCCGACACTGGGGCTTCGCAGTTGTCGCAAACCACGCCAATGTGGTTTGGGCCTATTTGACAATAAAAATAGTAAAGTTTATTTAATGTGACACTCAACTTTAATTAATATAAAATGAAAAAAAAGCACAACATATTCTTAAAACTAAAATACCTACTAATAACTAACTTAAACTACAACATCCCCCAAGTCGCTTCCCTGTGGGAGAGTGCCCATAACATTGGCTACATATCCTCGCTGGATGGCAATGGTAAAGTAATAGTAAGTAGTTAAGTTTAAGAGGGTCATAAATACATTTTTTCATTTTTTTTTCACTAATTTTCTGTGCAAAAACCTTATTCTGTCACTGTCTGGTCAGCGAGGAGACAATGGTGACCAAATTTCTTAAAAAAATTAGACTTCGGTGCGAAAGGTAGTGAGAATGGGCCATACCAAACTGGATTTAATATATTTGCCACAAAAGGTAATCTTTTGTGGATTAAGTACTTTGAAATTATGATTTTAAAGAGTACCTAAGGGAACGTAACCGTAAACATGACAACAAGGGTTGTGAACAAGTTAATTAAACCTGAATATGTATGCATATTTTTGCCCTTGACTGTACAAGTAAAATTAATTTATTCCTCATTTTCTTGTAAAGACAGGCTTTTGTGCAAACATGACACTAATTTGCAGAGGTCATGTTGACTACATATTTGCGTGTTGATGTTGTAAATAAATTGCATGTAACAAAAATAATAAATGTCTAATTGTCTATAGATATAAGAAAGTCCGTCAAGTACCTACTCTTACTAGCTCAAGGGAATAGAAGTCATTGACTCGGTAGTTAAATTAAACCAAACTATTTAGGTACGCAATATTATGAAATTGTAAAGAACATAGACCACAATACAGGAAGGGCCGAAGGTTGCATGTACGAGGCACAACCAATATTAGGCAATACCATCATTAACGTGAATAATTCTTTTATATTCTATCACAGCACAGTTGACAACAAGATTTCATATTAACTCAAAAGTAGTCAAGCAACTTTAGCATTTAAATAACAAGAATAGCCACTGGGAAATAAATTAGCATATTAAAATCGAAATGACGTAGGCATCCTCATATTCTATGGATCAAATTCACCAAATCAGGTATTCATGTGTAACAGAACTTTCAAATCTGCAACATCATCTCTTGTTTTTATTATCGAGCAAACCAATGTTTAACACGTTCGGCTCCGGTACTGTTTCACTAAGTGCTTATACTATGCCGATCGAAATTGTCTGATAGAAATCCTATGCCAGTGACACGCATGTGTGACCGAAAATATTCTACTCCTATGCCGGCGACACAGCCTTGTGTCAAAAACGTTCGTATTTCTATGCCGCTGGCATGGGAGTGAGAACTTGATTACTGCTAGTGGCATAAGAGTAAGATTACTTTGATCACGTATGTGTGTCACTGGCATAGGAGTACAGTTTATTCGGTCACATATGCATGTCACCGGCATCGAACGTGTTAAAACAAAAGTTTTACTTGAAAAACATTTCACTTCACTTGTTAGGTTAAACTCTCTTTGCCATATGTGTTTTTCCTATTTAAATTGTATTGATGTCAGTTGCCAGGTAACTGTATAAGCAGTACCGTAAAACCAACTAACTATAGTCCACCAGCACCCAAAAATGGTCCAAAAATTAATAAAATATCTTCTATTAGGTGTAAGTTTTATATGCAATTCATGCTAATCATATGCAAAAACTCTGCATTAATAATTTAAAAAACTTGGACAAAGTTAAACAGAAGATTGGCACTGATGCTTATTTAGGAGTTGAAATTGGTAACCATAGTTGCGGTATTGGACTATACATAGTTGGGTAGTTTTATGGTATCAATATTGCTGCATCATTATGGTACATAAGATGACGATGACGCAACGCAACTTAAAAGTTACTGGTTTTATTTTGTTTTACGTATATTCGAGATTCTTTAGAGGAACACTTATTTATTTCTGCCATAAGTAACAGAAATATGTTTTTAGCCAAATATAGGTAACTAAAACACTTAGAAATATGAAAGAAAGTTTTGCTTGTAAAGGTGTTTTCAGGTGTAATTTATGTTCGGATAATTGAGTTGAGTTAGTCATTGTAAATGTAAATGCAATATAATACTCAGACAAAACCAAAACGATTTTATAGCTGATTTTATATTCTGGATTTTGTCATTTTCAAAAACTATGTCCTACTTTTATTTTTATATAAAATGTAAGGAGAGAGTTGTTGCAATAAGATGCCGCCACTAAAGTAATCTCAGGGAATAATCAGACTATGAATGAAATGTTTAATTGTAATTCAATTTACTACTACTTACCACATGAGAGTTCCGGAAAAGCGATTGTGATGTCAAGATCCTTGTCATCTTGGATCTTAGGCTTCACAGTTAGTTTGTAAATGTGGCCTTGAAGAGAAGACAGCGCAATCATCATTTCATCATCCGAAGAAATGGAAACTTCATCACCATCCTCATCTGAACAAAAGAAGAAACTATGTAAAGTACCTAGGACTAGTAATTAAAAATTCAAATGCTTAGGCCAAGTATAATAAATGGCTTCATGAGCAAAATAATGGTACATAATTGCATTATAATGACAATGAATCAAATGTAGTTTGTCAACATTTTTTTAATAAATATATAAATAACATGTCATCAACGCATATGATCAAGTTAATGTTGTACTGGAAAAGATACAATAAAATTGTAAATTTATTTTAACAATTTATATAGTATACCATTCTAATGATATCTAGGGTCTGTATTAGTTGTTGCTGAGGGATAAGAGGGGTAAAAAATGCAAAAAATGGGTTTCTATCATTTTTTCACATATAACCAGATATGTTTGCTTCTCTATCCTCGTCCTGGCCAATGTGATTTATAAAGAACATATTCGTTTTTGGCAAATAATTAATGTATAGCTTGTTTAGGTTGAGGTTACACACAAAATTATTTATCTTTACGTGGAACAAAAGAAAGCGACCATATTTTCAAACTCATTAGGTTTAAATTTAAATAGCTCAAATTTGTATGACGGGCAGGACGAGGCTATATTATTATATTTTTTAAACAAGTTAATAATAGATCAATTACCTTTCCACATAACAGTGTAAGCCTTCCCCTTGAGTCCAGGGAAAACATCCAGCAGCTTGGCATTCAAGTAGTGGAAACTGGTGACCACACTTTTCTCAATCCCGAAACGGCGCACCTCTGGTGGGCCATCTTGGGACCAGTATGTAAACACCTTGAACTGCACTAGATCTTCCATTTTCTGTAACAATACATTAAAAATAAAATGTTTAAGTAATTACAGTTTTTAAATTAAATTACATATTTTATTTAACAGTCAGATAACTCCATACAAATAGCAAGGTATGATTAAAACTTCCTTTTTCCCTACATTTTTGTCAGTTTCTTTAAACACTCTAAAATTTGTAACAACTTTACTAAATTTTTAATTTTTTTTTCAACTGACTGTATAATTGATTCAGGAAAAATTACAATATAATCTGCTCTTAAAAAGGATTATATCAATTCTGTACATATATGAAAACTCTTTTTGGAATTACACCTGACCCAATTTGACCACTTAGTGTATGTATAAAATAATTTATATAATGACTTCAAAAATAACGGCTACCTGAAATTACTACTAAGATTATTTTTTTAATATGGTGATATAAAGAACAAGATTTAATTTTCTGATGCAACTATAGGAAACAGAAAAATCAATAACTGTCCATTGCTTCAAAATGACTTCGTCGAATTTTATACTAGTTTATGAGTACACGTTGCTATTTTAAAGCAATTATTGGACTTGCAAGTAAATAATAAATACCGCTTGAGCCCTAAGTCGCCATTTTGTTGATTGAAAAATAAATAACACATATTTCCTTACCTTATATTTAGCAAAACTCACAGTTTAAATGATTTTCAAGAGAACAAAGAAACGTAGCTTAAGGGCGTAGAAATATGCGCGCGCAACAGGTACAAATAAAAAACTAAATCCGAGTATTGACTTTTAAAGTTTATATGAAATCACACAAGCAGCGTGAGTCTTCCAGTAAGGCGCACAACGAATGTTGTTGTCGTGCGGCGCGCGAGCTTAAATATACGGTGTAAAATTATTATGATTCATCGACACACTCACTTCGAATGTTGGAGAACGCAATACGAGAGATAATCAATAGTTGTGCAACTTGACTGTCAAAACCAGTGTTGCCAGATCGTCCTAAATAGGACGGTTTTCCGTCCCTTTTTATTCCAGACCGTCCCTTCCCGGCGACCGTCCCTTTTAGGACGGTTGGGCGTCAAGAGTAAAAAATATATATATAACTAATTAACTAGTCAGGCTCGATAAAAATGATGTAACGAACGACGTTTTTTAGTACATTATGGCCCTTAGAATTTTTGAAATAGGCATAAAAAGTGCACTTTTTCGCACGAGTGCTAAAAAGTAGCACCATATGTACTAAAAACTGATTTTTAAAAATCCAAGGTAATTTTCGTCCCTTTGTGGCAAAAACCGTCCCTTTTCAGATTACTCACCGTCCCAAATGGAAGATATGCGCTGGCAGCACTGGTCAAAACAAAAAGTCATGTTTATGTCGCTCCTTTACACGTAACTGTAATGTTTACCATTTCGTTGATTTAATTAATTTGCTTTACTTTTTTATTTCTTTTAAATGAAAAGAAAAAAAATAAAAATAGGTAATAAAATGTATTTGATGTCAGCTTATATTTCAAAAGCAAATGTGATTCAAGGATTTGATGTGAATTGGAATTTCAGTAACAAATTTTGTCAGTCATCATGGGAAAAAATCTGCGTGAAATAGAAGTAATCATAAACGAACCTTGCCCCGGATTCTAGCTTATTAAGAATCACGCTAAAAATTATAAAAAATTAATTTAGGATTTATGCAAAAAGCTGCAAACCATTTATTTTTACCCATTAATCGTGTATTTGTGGCTAGCGCTCTTACTAATTCTAACAAAAGAGACAGACAGGTACACGACAGTGTTAAACTGCGGCCCTACCGGGGATTATAGACAGCAAATAAAAAAATTCATCCACGTTTCACCAGTTGGGGACATGTTGGGGAAGTACCCGAAAACAAAGATTTATTTCTAGTTTTCATTCAACCTGGCGACAAATAGCCATGATTAATATGTATACCTGGACCAAACCAAAGAGAATATCATCACTACGTTTTACCAAACTGCAGATTTCTAGTACTAACGGCCAGTACGGCCACTGACCTGCAGACAGACGGACATGGCAAAACTATATGGGTTTCTTGTTTACTAAGGATCCCTAAAACTTTGCTTGGTAATCCAACCGACTTAAATGTGGAAAAAAAACATCCCATTTTATATGATGCCAAAATTTTATTTGAGCAAAATACCCTATCTACGATATTTAAATTATTTAACGTACATTACCTTCATGTCCCATAGTTTTGGTACGCCCTTATATGGTAGGTACATAGGGAGAACAATCTGAAGGAATGGGGAAGGGATATGTATAAAAAAGCATGATAGTATTCAATGCCCTTTTCCATTGATTTTTGTGGAGCCTAGTGAAAAAAGAATAACCAGAATTTTGGCTGCACAGAGGAATTCTTTAACCTTTTCCAGGACATAATATAACAATTTGCAATACGTATTTATTTAATTATTGCAAATACCTGCTAGATTTTTGAGGCTTGGAAAAGGTTTAAACAAAAACATGTCTATTACACCTGGGATGGTTGGATATGAGACGATTTAACAAAATTAAATTAAATACAACTATTTTTAACAGATATTTATTGAAATAACATACAGCAATACATAAGAATATTATGTAATACTAATAACTTACAACATAAAGTTAACCTAATCTTGATGTTCCTTGCTACTAACACTCTTAACTTTCTTATGGGTTCCATACTTTTCTTGGTCAACAAACTTAGGTGGTCCTCCTAATTGTGTAGTTTCCGGAACATTTAGCTCTTCATTAAGTTTTTTGGCCAAGAAGTATATTTCAGCAAGAGCAATTACTAGGGCACACATTACTCCAAGGAGAAGTCGGAAACCAAAATCAAGGGTGCCAATCAACCATTCTATTCCTCTGAAGCCAAAGAGGAATCCAGCAAATATTGAAATGATGAATTGGCCAATAGCAATCAGCTGTCTGTTCAGTTGTTTTACTAAAAAAGAACAAAAAAATATTAGTCAGTAAAAATATCTTATTTTCATAAATTCCCAACACAATATATGTATTAATAAATGTTTATGATTCAATTGTACATGTAAAAGATGAATGTGAATCATAATCAGAAGCAAAATGTGTTTCTGAATTAATACACATTGTGAAATAAGTAGTGAACCTTAAGTTTGAAATATTAATTTGCTTGGGCTGACACTATAATGAGCACAGTAAAGTAAAGTAAAGTTACTTACATTGGAAAGCAATGGAATCATCAGGGAACCTTATCCTCACATTATCAACACCTTTTGTCATTTTCCTGTAATCTCTTGCCTCTTGTTGAGCCCTTAATTTAACACACCTCTCTTCTAAAACAGGGTTTCTTTTGATGATAGTGTTTTCAGGCATTGCAATGTTAACTCCTTCCATAAGCTCATGTAAATATGGAGTATCTTTTTCCGTCTTTCTTATGGTGTTTAGATACACAAATAACCAGTCAAGATCGGTAGTCATAAGGAATGGACTATTATTGACTTTCTCATTATCCTGGGAGACTTTATCAACCTCTGTTTCTTCTGCCTCTAATTGTCTTTTTTTGTCCCCACTACCATTATCATTGAGCACATTTTTGAGTATATTATCAACATTCTTGTCATTTTCATCATGTGAATCAACAAATATCTCATTTTCAAGTTCTATGGGATCTATATTTTTAACAGCTGCTTTCACTTTCTCTAAATTTGATATATCAGAGTTACACAAGTGATATGCTTGATCTGTGTTCTTCAGTTTTATTTTATCCTTGTCTTTACTAGTTTTTGACTTAATGAATTTTAAAATGTTGTCAGGTATTTCATAATTGCTTTTTATTGTTTGCAGGAACTCAATAAGTTTTTCTGATGGGTAAATTTTAAGAGAAGGATCAGTGAGAGGCGATTTTTGGTCCATTGTAGTTATTTAGTTATGTTGAGTTTGTGGTTTAAGTCTGCGTAGAGATCTCTCAATTCTTCTTCTTTTTCTTCAAATGCGTTGTCAATCCTTTGGCACTTAAAGTTCATATCATCAATGAACTGATCCCATTCCTTTTGCCTTTTTTCTCGATTTTCAGCTCTTTTTTGTTCACAAGTCTGAAACACAAGGTGAAAGTAAGTCAAAAAATAAATTTAGAGACAAACACACAGAGTTCAACAAATTATACATTCTGATTATTTTTTTGTCAATATTACATCATTCAATTGCCATCAGATGTAACAGAGTGGCCATGTTGTTCATAAAGATCTGAACATTACATCACTCATGAACTCTCATACCATGACAACAGATGCCAGTAGGCAGATATTTGTCAGAGTTGGCCAAAAAGTAATATGATTACATTGATTTAAACTTTCACGATTATCACTCATATTTTAAAGACAAACGTAAAGTCTGTCTAACGTGTGTCTGCCTGCGACCACGGGTGTAACGTCATGCCCGAAACGTCAGGATATAATTAAACGTAAGTTTACGCGATTAAGACCCGTTTGTCTTTAAAATATAATATGATTACTTCTGAAAATTACATTTGTACACATACAAAAGTAAGCAGAAGGAGTAATCATATTACTTTTTGCCCAACTCTGATATTTGTAAGCACTCTGGCCACTCCAATATAACCGATGGTGACTGAAGATACAAATATAATAGATGATACATTAGGGGTTTAGCAGAACTTAGGTATTTTGAGGTTAAAGAATAAGGATGCATTGGAGATACAATTATTAACCTTTCGAATCAGATTCCGTAGAAACTTTAAGAGAAATCAAAATCAAATTTTAATAATGTTTATTTAATATATATTTGTCTAAGTATATAGTTTGTATTTATATTAGTTATGTATTTATTTATGTTTTTCCTAAATTTATGTGTATTTATTTTATTTTTTAGTTTACTATCTTGATCATGCACTGCCCGTTGTTAATGATTTCTGTTTCTTTTATCTCCTGCTACCCCAAGGTTGTCTGGAAGAGATCGCTTATAGCGATAAGACCGCCTGTTGCTACCTTTGTATTTAATTGTTCTGTATTTTGTTTTCTTTCTTTGTGGTGCAATAAAGCATATTTATTATTATTATTAATCACTTGGATGATATGACTGTTGGCATTTTGTAGTCATAGAAGTTATTGGTACATAATTGTTCAATTTATTGAATCTAGATATTCTAGATTCAATTTTTTTTAGAACCCTGTAAAGTGTTTGAAATGTCGAAATGAAGTTAAAATTAGTTAATACATGCGAGTTTATCCATTCTGATAATTTTATTTCAATATTTTAATAACGTTTGGCCAACAAACCTTCTGTACTTCAAGATAATCAGTCTCAACCCCTTCACACAGCTGAAGTGCCTGCTCAAGTTTCTCGCTAAGAACAGGTAGTGCTGCCTCACTACTCTTCTTGATCTTGTCAACTTGGCTGTCTTTAATGTCAGTGAGCTTCTCAAGAATAAAGAACAGATTCTCTACTTCACGATCACCACGTTTTTCCTAAAATAAATTTAAACTTTATAATCTTCAATTTATGTTCATGGTTATGTCAACTACTTTAGTTACACATACCTCGAATTCTTTTAACATAAACTTTATTTCTCCATTTAAGAATGGTCTATGATCAAATAATCTGGCCCAAACTTCACCAATCTCTGAAATTTAAACAATTAAAATCATTTTGACATCAAACAATTGACTATGTCAGTGACCTAGTTTGAGGTTTATTATTTCAGTCATTAAAAAGTTACTAATACAATCAAATATATTCCAAAGACTATATTAAAAAATACTTATCAAAATAATTAAGAAAGTAATTTAACATTTTTATTTAATTAAAACAAATTAGGTTGTTGACAAGGAACTTGTTTTGAGTCAACTATTGCATCAGGATTAAATGATTACTCACAGGACATTACGTGTACGAAATTTGCCCTATTATTTTGAACGTGATATGCGAAATCGAACAGTTTTTTCCAAAAGATAAATAAATTCTTAGGATCTTCGTACATACCTCGTGACAGTTCCGTCATCATTAGTTTAGTTTTTAAACAGCGTTTCGATCACTTTTTTGTTAGAACTAAAAGCTACCGTTTTCTTTATTTAAAATACTACAGCCAGTCATTGCGTATAGGCAACGTGTGAACATTTTTGTATAAATACTTTTGCAACATTCAATGTCCTTGTAATCTTTCTAGTGACTATACAAATACTCCTTTCCTAAATTGCTTTCAAAATTAACTTGCAGGTATCTAAACGCGCATGATGATGAATGTTGCCAACTTGCCATGATGTTCCGATATGAACTAAACGTAGTCGGCTACTTCGTTAATTTAACGCATGTGAAATCTATGGTGCTATCTATTTCGAATAAAGAGATGATGTAGAATAAAATAAAATCTTCAAAATAACTTTTTTCGGTTTTCGCGGTAGCAGGTACAATCGGGGTAGATTTATTTTGGCTCTAGTAACATCGAATGAGTGATTGACAAGAAATCAATTTAATACATTCATTCATTCAAACAATCTCTTTCTCGTCTCGTTCTTTGTATTTTCATTCATTCAGTTCAGTTCAGTTAGTGAGTTCATTCATTGCGTCGTAGACGGGTGTAAGTTGAACTAATGGATTGAATTCGATATTGTTTTTATTTGCGCAGAAGTGTTTAGAAGGTGACAATGGTGATTAAAGGTTTCGTTTAATTGTTTATTAACTGCATAAAGTGATGCGCTAAGCCGAACTGAATGTGAAGTTTAGGACTTGTTAGTGTGTAATTGTGATTGTGATCACCATGCCGGGTCTTATAGGCATTGGTGAATTTATCGAGGAAACTCGTGAGGATTACAATTCGCCGACGACCTCTACATTCGTGTCGCGTATGCCGCAATGTCGGCAGACCATCGGTGCATTGGAAGAGGTAACATTATTTCTTTTTGAGCAATTATAATGTAGGTACCTGGGTGAAGTCGAGATTCTACAGCTGGCGAGATAAGAAAATTGGTGCCCGGAATGGACAGGAACTGCATTAACTTCGTCTTTTAATTTTCCTCAATGTTTTGCCTTGGTCTTTTTATAGAGACATTGAAGACTAATGTGCTTCAAATGTATTTACTATTTGCGTAGGTAACAAATCAAATGTTTGTGGTCATTCACGAGCGACGTTGAGACTTGAGTTTATGAATCACAGTATAAAGTTATACATCACTAAGTAATAAATATTGTATGTAGGTAAACAGTATTGTTCTGTGATATTAAGTTGACGTAGGTACCATATTGCAAAAATATTTGAGCCTCGTCAAAATCTAAAGCTCCAATATAGGTACTTAGTCAAACAATTGTTTTATTTTCGCGCAATTGTTTAAACATTCGCGTAAGTACAGCCTGCCAGAAAATGTGGCAGATTGGTATTTACATTGTCAAAATATTGAATTAAGTAAATTTCTAAGCACGTATGTTTTGTCGTATCCCGTAGACGCTTGAATGGCACCGTAAATGACAAAACAATAAAAAATACGAATTTACGATAATTTCAATATCTTTATCTCTAGATTTATCTATCTGCAAGAGTACTAGGTAATAGGTATACGCTTATAAGATTACGTATCAGAATTCTAGTGTGCCTACTTAAAGTAGCTGGTTCATTGTCAGATAGGTCATCGTCTTTTCGGTGGACATACCGAAAAGCCGATAACCTAGTTAAAGAATTCCTGTACTAATTTGGGTACAACAAGGTTCGCCAGTCTACAGCCCTATGCAATAAAATCGTAATCGTAACAAAGATTCATACAAGCTGTTAACTTTTGACCACCGAGTGGACAACTTTTGTTTTTCCGACTGACAATAACACAGCTACGGTATGCAAAGGAAGGCATTACCTGGGTAATATATACCTACATTACGTAGGTACAATGTCTGTGAAGTTGACCGCACCAAACATGTTGCCGTCAGTTCATGATTCTTTACATTTGGTATAGTTGGAAGAATATGAAGTGAGCTCGTTCTCTTAAAATTCCAGTAGCATTGGGTCGTAAACCACAAAGTAGGATAACAAGCACTCGGTAAAAGCAGAATATAACCGCCTTAGAACGTTAGTATAGATTGTCGACTATATTTTTTGCACGATAGACTACAAAATAAACAAACTAAATAATGGCGCTCACAACTTTTTCTACATTTTACAACAGCCAGGTAGTCGAAAAAAATTGGCCGAGTAGAAAAAGGACAATATGGTACCATAAATGTTCACTAGATTATCGGCTCTGTACCCTTATCTTTAAACTAACAATGCGTTGACCAAAAAATAACACTTCCCATATTTTGCACTTAGAGATAAAAGGCGTGCCGCCAGGGTCATTAGTCGCGTGCCATTATTTAGTTTGTTTATTTTGTTGTCTATTGTGCAAAGAATAGAGTCGATAATCTATACTAACGCTCTAAGGCGGTTATATTCTGCTATTACCGAGTGCTTGTTATCCTACTTTGTGGTTTACGACCCAATGCTACTGGAATTTTTGAGAGAACGAGCTCACTTCATATTCTTTGAACTTTACCAACATTTTTTTAAAACGAAATCGAGGGGATCAGTTTCACACTACCGCCTCGAAACCTTTTTTATTTGTGGTTTCCATATTTTCCATTGACTTTAAACGATATTCACTCTACATATGTAGGTATTTATTTTACTGAGGGTTACATTTAAACCTAACCCTAATACAATAAAAGTAAATAAATATCACGGGACTATCTTAAACCCTAAATAAAACCTATCCCACACTAAGCTGTGGATACTAATCGACGATATACCTATAATAGATAAATGCATAGAAATACTTTTAAATAAATTATAAAACAACCATGACCAAGTCATAAACATTTGCGATAACACACAAATAGGTACCTAAATGCCTTTTCCGGGACTCGTACCCGTATCCTCCAGTTTCTTAGGCTGGAACAACCTACTGAGCCACGAGGGCCGTCAAGCCAAAAACCTAAACCTCCTTTGTCTGTTTTGATAAGGATCCTTACAATAGGTATAGAACTCAAATCAATTCATAATTAGAATTCAAAATCCATTGTACTGATCCTTAGTAACCACAGACGACGGGGTTAAAAGTGGAAATCATAATGAGAAAAAAATACGCGTTTCTTACCGAAGTGCCGCCATACTTAGTGTCAGGTGGTATATTATGTCCGGCATTGTATACATCCGGTAATTTACAGTTTGGCGCATGCACACGACATGCCTACATTAGTCACTAGTTTCTAATAAACTTACCAAACAAAAAACCCGTAAGACTTGACGACAATTTTTGCCCAACAGACTGCTTAAAGTGCTTAATGCTTAAGCCGCGTGGAAAGTAGAATAGTTGTCAGAAAAGGAAACTAAAAGTTATGGTAACTAACAGATTATTAAAATAAAGCGAATTAATAAAATACACTGTGCCCTGCATTTTGCAGCCTCCAGGATTGAGCCGGATGCCGGATGTATTGAAAGAGACCTGGGTCGGGTTTTATAAAGTTACAATTTTGCTGTTTGCCTCTTTTTCTAGCCAATACGTGCGTACGTTAGAGGCAAACAGCGAAATTGTAAAGGTGCTTTGAAACCAAAAGAGCATTCGCTATTCTAACCCCCCACTCTACAAAATTCGATCGTTACACAAAACGTGATTGGTGGATTTCGTAGAACCGGCGATAGAACAGCGAATGCTCTTTTGGTTTGAACGCACCTTTTAATGTAACTTTATAAAACACTACCCTGATGGTCTCACGTTGGTTCTCATCTTAATATCGTACAAATATCTTACTGACGCATATTGCATCCCACATGAGACACTATTCTGCCATGATATGATAATTGATAAAGTATGGTATGAGAAAGATATACTTTAATTAGGCATGAATATTATAAGCTTAGAACAATGACCCTCCTGTTTAAAGGCCGAGCCACATCGAATGCTTATGTAGCACGTGCTGGTGCGCGTGTGCTTGGCGTGCTCGTTGGAGCTTGTAGCGTATGAAATGTCATAGAAGATGGCACACCGTTTAAAGCTCCCGCGCACGTGCACGTCACGCGGGCGGTGTGCCATCTAATATGACATTTACGTGCGTTACAACGCGCACGCTACGCACTCGCGCATGTGCTGCACACGCATCCGATGTGGCTTGGCCTTTAATACTCTGAGGCCAGTTTCCAATATAGGTGTAATGAAAAAACAGCTGAAATCGTGTTAGGAATTCTTTTGTTGAAATGCCCTTCTTACTGAACTTTACATTTTTATATAATAACCCGTACAAATTGAGTGGGCGTGTAGAGTTAAAGCGTAACGGTTGAGCACTTAATACGCCACATGTGACATGTACCCTTAAACAGTCATTATCAACCCTCCAATTGTTTGGCAAAAAGCTTGATACCACGCATGACAACGATACCATAATACCTAGTTGCAACGATATTGTGAATAATGATGTTTGTCTGAGGCGATTATTTTAAGAGTTCCTCCTAAAGCCATAGGTATTTTTTTATTTTTTTTATTTGGGGCATCAACAGCAATACATAAGAAATTTACAAAAATTTATAAACCGTTGTCCACGCAGTTGACCCGAAGCACGCAGATGAACTGACCATTCATGCAAATGTGTACGACAATTGTTGGCTAAAAACACCCAGTTAGGTATTTGACCCTCGTAAGCTGGCAAGATTCCGCGATTAATTCAATGCATTTCGTCATCTCTCATCTGTCTAGGTTCTAACGGATTTAAGAATCGAAGAAGTAATACCTACGCCCTATCAGCGTCTGACTTTAAATTGTATACTTCCAAAGTTCAAAGTGGATGCAAATAAAGAAAACACTATCGCCCTCTCTTGTCTATCTACAAATTTTCAATCTTCCTTCTCGTACGATAAGATGGTATATCTACACCTAAGTACGAGTAGATACATTACCGAGCTATAATTGAGTGTGATTTCGTGATCATACGTGTGATTAGAGCTGGGTAGTGTAGGCGACGGGAGCGCGACCTTGTAGTCACGCCCCCACTGCAAAATAAATGGTTGTGTCTGTGCTATCTACACTATCTAATACCTTCATCTCTACGGTATCTACACTTATTCGAACAGATTAAGGAAGAACCGGAGTGTTATCCTTATCACATATAAGGATGTTTTGGCTATTTACGTCACGACGCGACGCCCTTCATGACCGTGTTTGATAATGGCAAGTTATAACCATCGATAGGGTTATGAAGATCAACTGAAAGTAACACATAAAAGTCAAGCATACACACCCAGGATCATAAATTTATTAATATTTACGCTCACAAGTAGGTAACTACACTAATTGCGCCACTTCGAATTTGAGCAAGTTCCAATAACTCTAAGAATCATTAACAACAATTTTTAAACACTCATACCTAACCTACTATGAATTGTGCCTAAAAAACCTAATAATAAGAAACGTCATACCGCTAACGTGTACATGGTACCTACATATCCTGAAAATGGAGTTTTGAAACGTATGATACGTTTGATGACTTTTCTTACAACTAACAAGACAAAGAGCAGTTGACGAACTTGTTCCACACAAAAACTACCTACCCATAAACCTGTCACTTATCATACTAATTTACGACTATCATCAAGTATAATAACATTTGGAGGGTTGATAATGACTGTTTAAGGGTAAATGTCACATGTGGCGTATTAAGTGCTCAAACGCTACGCTTTAACCCTACAAGCCCACTCAATTAGTACGGGTTATTAAAAATGTAACGTTGAGTAAGAAGGGCTTTTCAACAAAGGAATCCCTAACACGATTTCAGTTGTTTTTTCATTATACCTGTTTTGGAAACTCGCTTCAGAGTATTAAAACAGCAGGACCATTGTTTTAACCTTGTAATATTTATATATGTATACGTATTACACTGTGTTTGTTGCATATGTCAAAAGCTCACGGATGTTATTTCAATTATTTCCATGACGATAAACGTCGGAAACGGGACCGCCATATCCGAGCGAGCAGGTAGTTTGATTTAGCCTTCTTTGACAAGAATTGGAAAGGTCAAACAAAGAACATAACATTGTTTTACATTATTACTACATACTTACAACCAAGCCGCTGTTTCTGTTTGTAGAAAACTACGGAACGGATTTTGAAAGATTTTTATTAAAAGGGTTTTATTAGTTATTTAAATAGAGTGATTCTAGAAGGATTTAGTATCAGTTTTGTGCCAGTGATTTATAATGTTTCGCTGTCTAATTTCAATAGAGTTACAGTTCCGAATGGCACCGATATTTGCTCCAACGATGATATTTTGTAGTGCTGTTAATCGCTACCTATTTAAGGGTAAGTGTCTCAAGAGGTATACGTAATAGCTAATTAAATACTACCACAAATTATATAATAGTTGTTGTGAACGCTACGCCTGTTTCCTCCTCATCTACTCAATTAAGCAGGAAAGGGTACGGGCGAGGTTATTAAAAATTAAGCACTTTGTAATTAGGGCTTTCCTTCAGACGAGTTTCCTTTGGGGTGAACTAAACAGAAGTTATTATGTTTCAAGACAATTTCTATATTTCAATTAGTTTGTGCAGGTTCATTTATCAATTGCGTTAGAAATGCTATTCAAAAGGAGTCGATGTAATGTCATTGTATCCGTGGAAATTAAAAAAAATATATACAGGTGATTACGCAACTGTGAAAAACGTGTTAAGATGGTCATTCTGAACAAGGGTTCAGCACCGAAAAAGTGCTGGTTGAAACCGAGAAACACTGAAAATGTGCTGACTGAGACTGATCGAGTGATTGTACGATAGTGGTAAGACTGGCAAGTTGATCCAAGAGCCTATAGCGAACCAAAATTGACATGACACGTGAACCGCGGCAAGCCATCTGGTTATGGGCACTGGAGTACAATGTCACCAAGTTTCGGCTTATTCATTTTCGGTTTATATGAATTCGCTTAATCATTAAAAATAAAATGATCGGTCTACTATTTATCGGTCTGTATGAATATTGAGTAAAGAAGAAAATTACAATGGATAATAATTTCACTTTATCTCTTTGAAATTAATAGGTAAACATGCATTTTTATGTAGCCACTTTATAGTTCATCAATTTACTAAAAATTACATACGTTACTATACCAATCGTACTAAAATGTTTGTGCACACTAGCGTATGCCTTCAACGGGAACGGAACCAGGGGTACTTTATAATCAGTGATCGGATTAGGTAGTGCCATTTCGGGTGAATGACCTTAAATATTATACTTAACATGGATAAGCTTCGGGATCCTGGGACTTATATTTTTTTACAGAACATTTTCTTGTTATGTCGTAAATTGGAGAAACATGAAAAAATAAAAGGATTTTGTAATTGTGAATACATCTTTTATTTGATGTTTTTATAGCTGCTACTAATAGTAGTAGAAGCAAAACAATTATTAAAGAAAACTCTATGACTGCTCTACTTTAGACCACTAGATCCTCAGTCCGGTTAGAACGAAATCAAAGTCCAGTGAGATCGGCCAAAAGAGTCCCAATAAGAGCGTCTCAAAGTCCGGTAAAGAAGTAAAAATGATTGATTAAATCAATTATTTAACTACGAGTGTCAAATTAACAACTAGAAAAACATTAATAAAGGCACACATATGACAAAATTAGCTATTGTGGAAAAACCATGTTCGGTAAGTAAAATTAGACTAATTTTTATCAATATCAAACTGAAAGTAAACAAAATAACTATAAAATTGTAAATTTTCGAGCAAAAAATTTACTTTTCATATTAAATGTCGGGCTTAGAATTTATGTCCACACTAAGATAACGTACCGAAGTCCCGCGAAATGGCACTACCTAATCCGATCACTGTTTATAATACCTATTATCACCTACAGCTACACTGAAGATTATTATTTAACCTACACTGTATTACTCTTTTTTATAAGTATGCTTAACATACAGCGTGTGTATTTGATACGGGCGAATATTTTAGTGGCGATTAGTATCGGACCTAGGGAACCTATTTACATAAATTTATTTTAGAAATTAAGGTATTTTTTTTTTCATACAAAATAATTGAGCCCGCAATGTATTGCATCCACTGGTAGCCACATTACTTAAAGTAGACATAAGTATCTAAACGTCATACGAGTCTCATGTCAGTTGGCCGGCATACATTGCTGCTGGGTTGCACTTTAGAAAAATCATTACACCTAATCAACAACAAAATTTAACGAAATGGTTATCTTATACGACTCGTAGGATCAGATATTATAGCTGGATTTATTATTCGCCCGTATCAAATACCCACGCTGTATATGTACATTTATACATAATGTAGACTGCAATTTATATCATATAAGGAAACTCCAGGTCTTCAATATTTTGTAATATTGATAAGACTTTTTTGTATATGACTGTTTGTTTCTAAATAAAATAAATTAAAAAATACCATAAAAAAAAAAAAAAAAAAAAAAAAATAAACAAATATGGCTGAATTTTCATAGCATTTTGACGTCCTTGACACATATCGTGAAACACGTTCGCAATTATATTTTCGTGTTAATATGAATAAATATCAATAATTTTAACTAAAATGTATGTTAGGGTGTTTCACTTTTGTATGGGCAAAAAAAAATTGTGATATTTTCCCTGACTTTGCTCACGCCCTAAGTTTCTCTGATATAAAAATGATATATATAAAATTTTATTGAGATTGGACAACGTTTAAAGGTTGCACACTTTTGAAAGTAAAGCCAAAGCCCCATACATTACGAAAAAAATTACTTTTTTATAAATTAATCAAATATAATGAACCAACACTAAAAAAGAATGGACAAGTCGAATTTAATGTCATATATTAAAAATGAGAACTTATTCTTTGGAAGTAGGAAAAAATTCTAAAAAATATTTATAGGGCACTTTTATGAAAACCTAATTCCCAGTGTTTTACTACATTCATAACTATAATAGATTAGTGTACTATATGTAAACATCCAATTATGGCCTAAAATTAAGTAAAAAAACCGGGATCAAGGTTACTTTATAAATAATACCATATTAAGGTTAAAGTAAATTCACACACGTGCTTAAAGAATAAAATCCTTTTTTTATATTTGACGATAGAATCTACTTTCCCAAGTAATTTTAGTGTTGGTTCATTATTTTTTATGAATTTATAACAAAGTAATTTTTTTCGTAATGTATGGGGCTTTGGCTCCACTTTCAAAAGTGTGCAACCTCTAAACGTTATCCAAACTCAAAAAAAAATTTAAATATATCATTTTTAAATCAGAGAAACTTTGGGCGTGAGCAAAGTCAGAGAAAATTTCACAATTTTGAAAAATGAAACACCCTAATGTATGTGAACTCATGGTTTAACATTTAAGTTCATAATAACACCAAGATTTGTTCTAAAAGTGCGTGTTTATGGAATAATTTATTTAGGTTTAGTTAAGTTTGTGCCACATAGGTTGGAAGGCCATGGCCAACACAGCAGATGGAACTAACAATTGGAATTAAGTGACGATCGTATAACTAAGTTAACACTTAAAGATGGCTCCGTGCCAACTACTAAACGGAGCAAACTTTGCAAATTGATACTTTATCTCTGTCGGAACAGAACACGCTAAGTGCTCGATAAAAACAATAAAGAGATTAAAGTGTACGTGAATGAATGCAGCATTCGACTCCAATAAGATTATCGTTTATACAAAAAACGAACTTAAACGACTTAGTTTTATATTTCGTTCGACCCGTATTATTGTGAAATATACCTATAGCTTATCATGTTTTTAGCTGTGTACCTTAATGCAGTTGATAAATTGGTGTTTAGTATAAACAAAATACTTAATTATGATTAAGCGTTTTACTTTATCAAATATGTTATCTTATTGCAGTTATTGTTATTACCTACCGTAATTGGTACATTTCGCTCTAAATAATCGCTTATTTTTGTTTGCTCGTGGTTTGTGCAGAAAATGTCATTAAACATTGGGAACTTAAAAATTCTTGATGGAAACATTTAAAATGTTAGGAGGTCACAGTATAACGAAGATATTCTGGGAATAGAATAATTATTTAACGCATTCTCATTCAAGTCTTGTCTTAAAACGAAACTATTCGATAGAACGCTATTTTAAATTAAAATAACCTAGCGTGTGCAAGTTCTCAAAAAGTTTATACATTTAGATCACGTCTTCGATTTTGATAAAAAATGATAGGCTGGTAGAGTCAATGATGCTAAGCAAGATCCACCACATTTCCCAGGAAGTTCGTATGGAAATTTCCTTTTTTGTTAGTTACCAGATTCATATACATTTTCGGTAACAAAAAAGGAATGTTTCGTACAAACATTTTGGAACATTTTGGGAAAAGTGGTGGATCTTGCTCATCATCATTAATTTACTCTACCAGCCTATCAATTTTTATCAATATCTAAGACGTGATCCAAAAGTACAAACTTTTTGAAAATGCTCAGCTAGCGTTGATTTTCTTTGCTCAACGCGGACTACGTTGTGACCCATACTCGCTTTAGGTCAAAAACTCGATGAGTCACCACATGTGAATGCGCTGGGTCCCTGGTAAGCTGTCATAAAAAAGATGCATATGTTTTAGGGTTCCTTCCGACGAGATCCCGACACCATGTACAAAGTGAGTAGTATTCTGTAGTAGCAAGATGTCGTGTCGCAATTTGGTCACCTGAAGAATCCAGGCCGATATCGCAAGTACAGACGATAAATGATCCCGGTGCATGTAGTCGCAACATTCGACATTAAAATATATGTATATTTGAACAATAAAGATAGTCCTTGGAGGTAGATAAATACTGTGCAACGTGATAATTTACTTTGATGTTTTCTACATAATCCTGTAACAAAACTTCTTCTATCTGGGATACAGCCGTAGGTACCTTTGTCCTAACTACAATTATTATTTGAAACCTTATCAAAATATCCACTTTAATAGGCATCGGTATATTAATTTCTCGTCATCGTTATATAGTATATCATCGAAATAAATAAATATAGGATAAAAGGAATTCTCATTAATGTCATACGCTGTATGTATAACTTATTAAAATGTAAAAACGAAAATTCCGAATCACAATTTTATAATCGAGTAAGCCCTTACCAATAATTATCAAAAGTTATGTAATAAAGGTCCTCGATCCTTGTTACGCGATGCCAACTCGCACTTGACCGAATTATTAAAAGAGGAACGCTTACACGTCCCTTTTATGGAGTTGTATCTACTGATTAATATGTCGTGCGTATCGCCTCAGAAGAACCAAACTAAATGTGGCCTGTGAGCTGTCGATGTGTTACAGCCTTACTATACGAGTTGCAAAGTCAATAAAATGCCTACAATTGAATTGGAACGTCAAAAGTATGTACCAAAATATAACTTAATTGACATAAAACTTTTGTTTTGTGACATTCTTCTTTATGCGGTCCCATATAAGATCATCATCATCAGCCAATCGACGTCCACTGCTGGACAACTGGACATAGGCCTCCCCCAGAGAGTTCCACAAAGATCGGTCGTGAGCTGTCCGCATCCATTGGACACCCGCAACCTTTACCAGGTCGTCGCTCCATCTTGTGGGGGTCCTTCCCATATAAGATAACTATCTCTAATAAGTAAATACAGTTTTAATCATATCCCAGGCACTTATTTCATAAAGTATGGACAGACATAACGATCAAAATTCTGAATAAGTGTGTTGTTAGAGCTGACCGTACTATAGCAGTTATACCAATCGTCATTAGAATCTAAAGAAAAGTAAATAAACGTAAAAACTTGAAACATTATGCCATAACCACGCACTTTTGGAACAAAATCTTGGTTTTATTACGAACAATATTAAACCGTGAGTTCACATACATTTTCAGTTAAAATTATTGATATTTATTAGTATTAACGTGAAAATATATCTGCGAACGTGTTTCACAATGTGCCAATGCCATGAAAGTCAGCCATATTTTGTTTACATTTTTTTTAGATTCTACTGACGATTACTATACATACTTATACTGGTTCGAGTCGTTGATCTCTGTGCACGTTGGTTATAACCCTGACCATAATGCGTAACACCTGATGCAGCTGATAATGGAAGACCGGCATCCGCCGTGAGTCATTGTTCTTATGCACTTTCGTTGCGCGACCACTCGTAATGTCCTAGTTAAAGTAATTACTTGTCAGTAATAATACTGAGGAACGGGATTTTATCTTATCTTTTTAAACGACTAATATTTATTTATTAAACAAAATCTAAACTCACGACGTCTTATTTATGTTGTATCAGTTGAATGTTGTAACAAAATGCAGTACCTAATAATCGTACTTCCACTCTGCCCGGACAGGGAGTTGCAATTTTTTTTACGTACAATAG
Source organism: Thaumatotibia leucotreta (assembly GCA_025490895.1). Taxonomy (NCBI): domain Eukaryota; kingdom Metazoa; phylum Arthropoda; class Insecta; order Lepidoptera; family Tortricidae; genus Thaumatotibia; species Thaumatotibia leucotreta. The sequence continues at coordinate 486 of JALPQI010013552.1, read as the reverse complement.
ATTTGTCGGGTTTCTTTTAGTAATAATAATAATATACTTTGTTGCTTCGTCTGACAATAAATTCAGAAACTTTTTTGTTTTCCGTATACCGCTGATATCGGTGTAAGTATAATAGTAAATACATAAGTCATCCATGGTGTGGACATTACACAAAACTAATTTAACACTCCATAAAAACTTCGCCCCTGGTTAATTATAAAAACGCAATATCGGATTCTTTTACAATCTATTAACAAAGCATTTTTGTACTCGTCTCGTCTCTTAATTCGACGTGCTTCAAAGTCCATTGTATTGTCTTAAGATTTTACGCGCGGACATTTTTTCAAGCAAGGCAACAATATAATATTATATTTATTGTTTGCCGGGCCTTTCATGTTTGCCGGTAGTTTTCTGAAATGTCCGTTTCGAATTATTTTCAACTGAGCTGTTTCGTTTGCTGGTTGATTTATTCCGAAGTTCTGAGAATATTACATTTCCTAACTACTG
>JALPQI010013551.1:0-22837 GCA_025490895.1 Thaumatotibia leucotreta | reverse complement strand
CTCATATTTTAACGACAAAAGGGGCTTAATTGCGATAGCCAGGCAGTCTGCCTGCGAGCACGGGTGTAACGTCATGCCGTCAAGGTATAAACGTCAGGATAAAATTAAACGTAAGTTTACTCGATTAAGACCACAATTAAGACCCATTTGTCGTCAAAATAATACGTAATGCCCGATACGTAAAGCAAGCCATCGCGCTCGCTTCAATACGTCAGTGCGAGTAGTATTACGTATTGAGTAAAACCTAACTTCTCCTTTACTTTCCAATTTTTGAGCTACCCTTACGTTATTAAACTTTACTAATAATGCGCGTTTACTTTCTGTCCAGCCCGCTCGTACTTACAGAAGTAGTGAATAATGTTTTCCCACGGAAACGCGAGAATTTACATTTCTGTCTCAATTAGCTCAGTGCAAAGTAACGTTTATTGCGACAGCAATTATATGAATTCGGACGTTTCCGTAAAAAGCCGAAGGTAAAGGATTATGCACATCTGTACGTATTTGCACAAGCGAGCCGGATAGAATCTAAAGAATATAGCGGTAACGGCAGCTCATGGTACGGCTACTGGTTTGACTTAACTACACAGTGACTTGACACAGCGTCAAGCAATTTGGTCATAAGGGAACATACATGGGTATGTTCACTTAGTATGGACTAAGTGACCCTTTTTTAAGCGTTTTTTGATCCAACCTGGTGACCAAGCGTAGTAACTAGTATATGCCAAGACAACCCCCCCCCCCCCCCTAGTTTTCACGTGGTATTTTTTGGTCTATGAAAACGCGTTAATTAGTAAATTTTAAGCGTAGAATTGTACTTTTGGTTTTAAAAAATGTAGTGATGGGAAAAACGATGGCGTGTAAATCCAATTTAAATTACATCATTACAAAATAATCTCGAAGTATACTAGTCACGTGACAAGATACCAGACCCCCCTCCCTCCCCCGGGTGACCAAGAGTGGTACTTTGACGGACCCCCTCCCCCCCTAACAGATCACGTAGTATGGGTACGTTCCCTAAGACGATAAAACATGAAATATGGATTATGCACGTACATATGTGGACCCACTGGTCCGGCCAGCCGGCGTCCAGACGCGCTGCGCGTACGCAGTCCCGCAGCGCGTGCGTCACCACCACCGCCAGGCACAACGCTGGCTCGCCCGTCGCTGGAATAACATTGTACCTTTTATTTTACTTCTAAGCTAGATACATTGATGAATATTAGATTTTTTTTTTAAATAAATAAATATCTTGGGACATCTAACACAAATCGACCTAGTCCCACGGTAAGCCCATTTAAGGCTTGTGATGGGGGTACCAGGCGACGATATATATAATAAATAGACTATACATATAGATACTTAAATACATATTTCATTTTTCATTTTCATTTATTCATAACAAAAAATATTGTGTTGAACATAAACTTAATACTACATTAATCATAAAATTAGAATTAAATTAAACATGAAGAAATACAACACCAATGAAATAAACAATGTCAACTAAAATATACTAATGCAAATTATGATATTTATAATAATAATAAGTAATTAATTAATCATGTCAACAAAAATTAGAAAAAAATAATAATAACATAATCTTTAAATTATAATCTACTTGTTATTGAATTCTAATCTAATACAAAATCTGATATAGAGTAATAACATTTATTCAAAAGGTGCTGTTTGAGTCTTGCATTAAAGATTTTATAGTTCATAATAGATTTAAACTCTGTTGGCAGCTGGTTAAATAGGAACACAGCCTGATAGCTAGTAGCGTGCTTCATAATGTTCAGCCGAGGTACAACGTCATACTTGATGTCCTTTCGCCTTGTCGATAGCCTTATTTCTCTTTTCGAGGGACTCTCGCTTTTACTTAAGTGCTTAACAAAGTCTGTGAGCAGTACGAGGATGTAGAGTGAAGGCACTGTAAGAATCTTAAGATTCGCGAAATGTGTTTTGCAAGAGTCTTCCTGACGAATCCGAACTATAGTTCTAATAGCCCTTTTTTGGAGTCTGAAAGCCAAGTCTGTATTATACTGATAACTGTTGCCCCACTGCTTAATGCTGTACCGGAGTTTCGACAACCATGACCAAGGAACAAATATTTGTGATAAATAAATACACAAATAATGCCGTCGTCGGGATTCGAAAACGGAACCTCCAGCTTACTCCAGCAGGTCACTACCAACTAGGCTACGGAGGCTGACAAGTTAGATGTCACAATAAAGATAAAAATCGGCCAAGAGCATGTTGGGACATGTTGAGTGTAGGGTTCCGTAGTTATTCAAAAACGGCTGAGCCGATTATGCTCGAAATACCCAGTTTTTTTTAAGTATTCTGTGAGCCCACCATTCATGATTTTTTCATAATATATGTTTTGAACCCATAGATCAAAAGTTAGAGAGGGGGGGACAATTTTTTTTATTGTGGAGCGGTTATATCCGAAAATATTGACTTTAATAAAAAAAACCTTCTTTTGTAACCCTTATTATTAAATATTTTTGAAAGACCTATTCAACGATATCCCACACTAAAGAATTACAGTAAAATAAAAAAAATCATTTCTGAAGTCATACTGATGAACTTTTACTACGAGTATGAGACCGACATTGAATACGAGAAAAAATAATCTTTTGTTTCATAATTCATTTCCGCCTACTAATATCTCAGGGTTTGTATGGAACATCAGATTTTTTTTTCATAATTTCTCATATGACCTCAGAATTAACCCTCTAGAATTCGAACAGTCAATAAATAATCATTCTGTAGGTATATCGTCGGTTGTAATATGAATTAATGTAACCACCAAAATGACGAAATTGAGTTAAGTATACCGTTCGACTGCAAATTTCCTGCTCTATCGAACGGTATATATAACATTTTGATATTCAGAAAAAAATGTCGAATACGTTAACAAAAACTTTGCCATTTTATTAGGTACTTTTTTTTATTAACGTATGTAACGGTTTCAAAAAATCATACACAATATTTTAACGTAAGTACGAATTTTAAGTACAAAATATGTCCTTCCTAATGTACTCACCATATTTTAATAAATGTCAATGCTGTAAGCACCATCTGCATTGTATAGCTCATAAGCAATTCGATTTCAATTTGTGAGTTACACTAAATTACGAAATCCACTTTTGATGATTTTCATTAAATTATTAACGTAACTCCAAATTTTTTTCAAAATATTTAACGTAAGCACCAGCCATTTCCCGAACTACAACTGTGGTTGCAGTTAGTAACTGTGCGTTAAATAGACCTCTCAAAAATAAAACAAACAAGATAAACGTCATTTAAATAGGATAATTAACTAAAAAGATACAACATAATTTATAAATGTCAAATTCGTTTTTGGGCCCTCCTGAAAAATCGTCATTTGGTGGTTACGTTAATTCATATTACAACTGACGGGTTGTACGTTGTTTCATAGACAACATTTTCGCAGAATATTGGTTCATAGAAAATGTTTCTCGTATTTTCATTTCATAGAATGATCATTTTTCAGAGCTCTTACATTGTATAATCTGATTTTGTATATTTTTTATTGTTCAGATATGTAGTTCTTAGAATTTCATTTCATAGCGTATTCAATCAAATATTATTAATTCGTATAGTATTTTTTGTTTAGAACAGTTGTTTCAAAAACTGAATATTCATAGAAAGTTGTTTGTCATTGTATCAAACTTAATATTTTTTCATCAGTCATAATTAAACTATAGAATTATCATTACATACTATTATATAAATACAAAAGAAATACCTTTGTCCAAAGAATTTTAGTAAGCGATATAGACCTGGGAACCGGTTGACGAAGCCCCGCTGCGCGGGGCTTCCATTTCTGCTCTAAGGGATAAAAGGTACCTAACGAACCTATCCAGGTTAGAGCAGGGGAGGTACAAATTTGTTATTTTTTAATGCGGGGGGCTCCGCCCCCCGAGCCCCCCTTTTTTGGTTTCGCAAGGATGACGATACGTAAACAATTAATGAAAAGTAAGTAGGTATTTTATTTATCCGGGAAACTACGCTCGAAACCTAACCAATCCAAGTCGGTTTTACCCTGATTTATTACTTGGATTGGTTAGGTTTCGAGGCTAGAACAGATTGAAAAGCTAACTAACCTAACCTAACCTACTTTGCCTACAATCTACCTACTTTTTCTGGTAGCAGTTTGGTTTTTTTAGAGGGAGGGCGAATCAGTGTATAAGAAACAAAATACCTACATGAAATATGACTCATTAGGTAAGAATATCACTATGCAATAAAGTAAATAGTGGAACTAAATATTATATAAACTAGTAACTATAAAACAACAATCTATGAAATAAGTGCCTACAAAACAAAAATACATGAAATGTAATTCTAGTGTTTGGTTACTTTGTAAAGTAAAAAAGTTAGATAGCAATAAACATGGAACTGAATGTCTGTGAAATATGTTTTAAGCAATTGAATTGTCTATGAAACAATAATATTGGAACAGAAAGTATATGATCCAAATAATATATGAACAAATTTCTGTGAAGCGAAATTCTATGAAACTTCTGTCTATGAAACAGTGTGCCACCCAACTGACGATATTTAGAATTATCATTAAAATTTCAGTTAGATGTACAATGATTTATTATATAAGATTGTGTGTTCAAATAAATAAATATCTTGGGACGTCTCACACAAATCGACCTAGTCCCACGGTAAGCTCAATTAAGGCTTGTGATGTGTAATCTTCATGTTCTGTTTCGTTTCCAATATTAAAACTACCCTGACATCAAAAGCCTTACCTTTAGATTGCAAAACACCAAATTCGTTTCTAGAGTTCCTTTGGAAGTAAATCCTCATATCGGCAGGGATATCCTTCATGCCAGGCGGTTTATACGTCCATGTGCGATCCGTGAGTAGTTCTCCTGTGTTCTTATCGTACACTAGCTTCTCTGATGTCCAGTAACCCAAACCCATAATGAAGGCTCCTTCAATCTAAGTAAACGAAAATATCTCTGCGGTGAAGGGAGGAATTTCAGTAATTACGAGTAATAATTAATGTACTAGAATGATGATTCCACTTGGTCGTTCACTGAATGCAAACATTGTTGGTTGCCTGTCAACCTCGCCTCGAACTTTGATTCGGCGAATGACCGTGTGTAATTGCCGCTTTAAACTATATAGATGGAGTCACTCACGATTAGCAGATATTATGCCAAAAGTTAGCTTGTAATGACATGACAATACAAATTTAGCTACGCCTCTCGGTTGTATGAAACAATAGATATACCTATACATTGAGTTGAAATTTAATGATTATCATCAGTGAATGGGTGAATATCTGAGCGTTTCAAACGCATGCTTCTTTGACATTTGAAGTAGGCACGGTACCTTATACAGATGACAAAGTATAGCATTGAGACGTATAGAAACTTCGGCAAAAATGCCACCAAAATAAGGCGTTAAGCACCAGTTGAAACGCTCAGATATTCACCCGAATTCATGCATTGTTGAATATTCAAGAAAATACGTGATTGCTTAATTTAAAAAGAATACCTGTGCCACATCGATTTCAGGGCTTAAACTTCTTCCTGTATCTTCCAAAATATCTACTCTCCTAACATCGTGATTCCCTGTGAGGATATCAACCTCTACTTCCAAAGCGCAGGCCGCATAAACACTGTAAGGCTTCACATCGTCGTTTAGAGAGAACATGTATGATGCTTGTAAATTAATACCAGCTTCAAATGCCTGGGTGATCAGATCTTCCCAAGAATAATTCGCCATTTTTTCTTTAATTGGTTTAAGTCTTTCCACTAAAATTTCGCAGGATTTCTTAATAGCAAAGGCGACGCTTTCACTGCCAATGCTATTACCTGTCACAACATTATTTGGAGATGTATAATTTTTGCTAGCCTTCACACTGATTTTCTCAAGAGGAATACCAAGCACGTAGGCACACACTTGTGCTGCTTTTGTATTAATTCCTTGTCCCATTTCAATGCCCCCATGTGTGATAGCTACTGTTCCATCTCCGTGAAATATGGAAACTAACGAATTGAAATTTCCAAGGTAAGATATTGCATAAGATATAGGTGTTATATTTAACGCTCGTTTTCGCCATCTATTTTCCTTATTGAACTTTTTGACGTCTACTTGACGTTGATCAAAGTTGGAATCTTGCTTTAATTGCTTTATCATATCAGGGATTGGGTTGCTTTTAGGCATGTTTCTTAATTTTACCTCCAGAGGATCTATGTTCAAATTATGAGCAATTTTCTCCATTACATGTTCAATCATTGCGATACCTTCTGTGGCACCTAAAATTTGAAAAACATCTTGAAATACTGGTTCAATTGATGAAAGTTACAAATATATAATTATACTTGTATATCCGAAAAAAAAAATGTTACCTGGGCCTCTGCAAAATGTATTTGAAGCATTATCCGTAGCAACACTGTTGGCGTCAATCTCCCAACGAGTTATATCATAACAATTACTGATATGCTCTACAGCGTATAACGCCATCATTTCATTGAACGCAACTCCAACGTCTTGATAAAAAGCTAGTTTTAGATACTGTATTGTGCCTTCGTTGTCAACGCCAGCCTGAGAATGATAACATGTTACTATATCATCGATGGTGGATCGATAGAAAAAAATATTTATTGGCAAGTAAAACTCGTTGAACCAGACTTTTCAGATCTTCATGGGCTGCTATGCTTACCACAAAGTTTCTCAACATCGTGGTATGAAAAAAAATATATTTCAAGTACTTTAGGGTTCCAAGACAGGCTCAGCCTAGTTTGAGGTTTTTGTATCTCCCGAAAATAAGTTGCATGACCAATTCAAGTTTGTCAAATAAATTACCTCGAAGTTACATGTCGTAGGTAGGGCCTGCTCCCGGTTCTCTCAGTACCGGGAATTTCCCGGTACTCCCGGTACCGAGAGGACCGGTACTGAGAATAATGTCCCGGTTCTTTCCCGGTTCTAGGTTAAATAATCAAGATGCGTGTTTTTTAGAGCTGTGTTGTGTATTAGCAAATATCGTTGTTTATCATGAACATCGCTGTATTCCAAAATAGTTCTTCATTGTTAGAATTCAAATTGCAACAAGCTAGTGTCTTAAGATGCAGCGTTAATTATGATAAGCGTCGATATAGAGATTATGTTTTTAACTCTTATGTAGCTGTGATCGTGTAAAGCACACGAGTGCTTTTGTGTGTTTAATTTTTTATATATTTAAAGGAAAACATTTATACATAATATAATTAATACATAAAATGGATAAAATCTATAAGTATATTACACCTCTGTAGTCCTCCACAAAAAAGCTATCTTTAAATTATGACATTTATGATAATGACAGATGTATGGTCTTCAAACCTCTGTATGCCTGTCCACAAAAAAAACTATCTTTGAATTGTGACATTTTGATGTTCACTGATGTATACCTACTAATATTAATAATATCAAATTTGATTGTTTATTTATACCTAGGGGCAATATTATTTCTTGTTCAGATCAGAAATTAGCAATTTCATGCAAAACAAACATAACTCACTGCATAACAAGAATATATAGATATATGATATATAATATGTAGATATGTATATAGATATATATATATACAGGATGTTTTTTTTTCGACCGTTCAAATTCTACGTAGTGAATGTGTAGTTCATACTCACCAACTTTTACTATGGGGACAAAGTCGAAATCGCGAAAAAAAAATCAGCTGTTTCATACAAATTGGCGGCATTACGCCGGCCGAAATGTATGAAACAGCTGATTTTTTTTTCGCGATTTCGACTTTGTCCCCATAGTACAAGTTGGTCAGTATGACCTACACATTCACTACGTAGAATTTGAACGGTCGAAAAAAAAACACCCTGTATATACAGGGTGGAAAAAGATTTTGGGTCAGTGAGGGCAGCTACCAGATCCCGTGTAGCTACGCGAAAATGGTTTTAGAAGACCTTCCCGCGATTTTCGATTAAAGAAGATTAGCGTTTTCAGATTTTGGAAAAAGTATACAGGGTGCGAGGAAATGGTCATTTTTGAGAAACTTTTTTTTTGATGCCAATCGATCCTGTTTCTGTTCAGGATCAAAAGCTTGTAAGGGACCAAAAAAAAATTTTCGGCTAGAAAAGCCACAAATCGAGATTTTAAATTCTCATACAAATTGTATGAAAATTAAAAATTATTTTTTACCGTTATTTTTTTATGCCTATCGATTCCATTCCTACCCAGTACCAATAGTTTCCTACGGGTCAACTTATGGCAATGTATAAAAAATTCAAAATTTCAAGAAAACCGTTTTCATACATTTACTATGGAAAAAAAAGTGAAACCTTAATTACTTTATCTGTCACGATAATTAGTCATCCTATGCTAAATGATAATAATAATACTGTATGAAATCATTAGCAACATTAATTAGCGTCACAGATAATGTAATTAATTTTCACTTTTTTCCCATAGTCAATGTATGAAAACAGTTTTTTTTTAATTTTGTTTTTTTTTTACTTTGCCGTAAGTTGACCTCTAGGAAACTATTGTTACTGGATAGGAATGGAATCAATTGGCATAAAAAAATTAGGCGTGAAAAAATAATTTTAATTTTCATACAATTTGTATGGGAATTTTAAATCCCGATTTGCGGCTTTTCTAGCCGAAAATTTTTTTTTGGTTCCATACAAGCTTTTGATCCTGAACAGAAACAGAATCGCTTGGCATCAAAAAAAAAGTTTGTCAAAAATGACCATTTCCTCGCACCCTGTATACTTTTTCCAAAATCTGAAAACGCTAATCTTCTTTAATTGAAAATCGCGGGAAGGTCTTCTAAGACCATTTTCACGTAGCTACACGGGATCTGATAGCTACCCTCACTGACCCAAAATCTTTTTCCACCCTGTATATGTATAATATCTATCTGGCACATTTTATGGATTCATATATTATTATAAATGCAAATACAATCGTTTTGTTTTTTGAAACGTACAATTGCAGTGTAGGTACATTTCAGAATCTAAACTGCCACATTCTGTATTGCGTCTCCTTTGTTTATAAAGAATACATACATATTAATTAAATAAATTACTAAAATACAAAATTTAGTATAAAATAATATTATAAATTAAACTTATGCTTATTCTAAAATAAATTAGCACCCCTTAGCTAAGCCCGCTCCGCGCCTCCCCCGACATTTAAATTAAAAACAGCCACATGTACAAATATGACACCTGTGATTGATGGACCCGAATATATTTTTAGTTCAAGAAGTTTGCAAATCCAAATACGTCAGTTTTGTTTTAGGAAAAATCCAATTTAAGAGGATACAATTTTAAAACCCAAACCGCCATATTCCGTAATGCGACTCCTTTTTATATAAAGGAACACAATATTTACATATTTATTTTATTCAAAACTGCCACATATACAAATATCGCAGTTTTCCTTACAACATTCTTAACATAATCACTTCTTTTTTGGCTTTATGGCACTTTTTCTCAAAAATGTCATGCGTTTTGGTGTTTTGGTCAACGGTCGAGTCGCAACTGACACAATGGTGGTTTAGCACTGAAGTTAGTAACGAAAGCGTGATAGTGCAAAAAGGGTACCTGCATAATTTTGATACCATCTAACGACAAATCGACAGGTGTCTTAGTGCTACGTAAAATATTAGTGTTATAATGTCGTTTTTGCAATAAAATATTTTTTCATGGTTTTTTAGTTGTGTCGATTTTGTCTTTAATGGACGATATAGTTTGTGAGTTTTGCGACATTTTTATAAAGGTACAACATTGTCACTTAAGCACAAGGACGCTCTAATTCGTATTAAAATACGTGCAAATTTCGTCCATATGGTACGCGACCTTTAACTTGAAAACGTCACATTTAATAATATAAGCGCTGTATTACGATTTATTTGTATTTATTTGTTCAATAGCCAAATTAGTAATAAAGTCATTAAGTCTTACGCCGACGCAAGAACCGGACAGAACCGGGAGTACCGGTACTGGTACCGCTCGGTACCGGGAAGTGAAAATCTCAGTACCGGCCCCGGTACTGCAGGCCCTATGCGTAATGCGTCCAATTTTCTTATTAGGTTTGCGGATAACTTCAAACATCGGTATTTTAGTTTTTTTGTTCTAAAGGGGTAGTACCTAACAAAAAATGCTAGTATTCTGTAACTTGGACTACTATTACGTATGTTGATTTTTTGTACTGGTGAAAAAGTAACCCTGTATAACATAGTATATGTAAAACTAATTAACGAATTTTGATGCCGTTTTTGTTAATAGATTGAGTGATTTAAAAGAAATCCAGTGTTGTACCCTTGCCAAATCGAGGCTTGTCGCTTGTATAATAATGGCTATGGGTGATTTCGATTATTATTATTATTGATAGGTCAATAAAAAAATATTTAGTTTGTCTACATAAAAATACCAATATTTTGAGAAATATACGCTTGAAATGCTATTGGTTTGAACGCAAATATGGCAATGTTTCTAAAGCAATTTGATTTGGATGAGTTTTGATTGAAACTGTTGTAAACATCAGGCTAGAAACACTAGCCTGGCAAACAAACACAAAAAAATATTAATAAACACTCACCGACCGTAACCATTGCGCCAACGGTTTCGAACAGCAAAAACATGTCTGATTGGAATTGGTTGTGTGCATGCTTCAGGCATAAATTTCCACCAACTGTACCAATCTAGAAAGTAACTTGAAATTTACAACACAAACAAAGCTTTGAATTAAATTACGTTGGTAATGAAATACGTAACGATAGGCTGCAGTTACAGAAAAGACAATTTCAGTGTTGGTATAAGAGATTTAAAAGATGTGCAAATAATCTTAACTATGTCGTTGCTAGCTGTGATTTAATATCATATTAAGTTAAATTAAGGGTTGATTTTACTGGGGCTCGCCCCAGTTAGCCAGTTATTTTTTTTCATTACTTACGAATAAAATAGTGATGGTAATTCTGAAAAATACTTTTATCAGGATATATTGGCAAAAAAAAACTTTAAGTATTTCAGTAAAGCTGAAATCACAGAACTGCCAGTTTAGAATACTTACATTTTTTACTGGAATATGTGCTACTAAATCCATATGATCGTAAATCTGTTTGAGGTACATAAAATCTTCATCTTGGTTGCTCAACTTTAAACACAATTCCATCATTTCTGTTAAAGGCATTCCAGCTCCAATAATTAGATTCATGTCTATCATGAATCCCTTTAATTCGACCACATTAAATATGTCTATAATGTTTTTTGGGTATCTTGTCACGGGATAAACGCCTAAAATAAAAATATCGTCTAATTTGAAAATATTTTAAAGTGTAACGGTTGGTGAATAACCGGTGCTTTGATTATAAAATGATAATCGATGCAATGCGATGATGGATGGGATCGATGGATTAAGACCCGTTTGTCTTTAAAATATGAGTGATAATCGTGAAAGTTTAAATTGACATCTTATAAATTTGATACTTTTCTTCAATAATTTGGTAAAATAATTAACACGTACTTTATGACTACTTAAGATTATGGCATGAATATGAAAAAAACCATTAGAATAATAAAATAAAATTACCGATTTCCGTCCCATTCTGAATCATCAGAATTTTTATATCATTTTCATGCAGCAAAATTAGTAATGATTAATTACTTCTTCTAGATTTATATATTACCTGTATTTGTTTTAAATATTACCTTTTCCAGTATTTCCAGCAATCAATTTGTAGTCACTGTCTGTCGCCATAGATTTAAAAACATCTTCTAATGTAAAAGCTGTAGACCACTTATAGTTTTTGGCGTTTATTGTTACCATTTTTTTATCCACACTGCTTAATTCACACCAGTCGTCTTCATCTTCTATGTTATTATTAACTTCACGAATGTTTTTCTTTTTGTGTGAACATCGCTTGAGACATTTTACCCCACAAGATTTTATTGAGGCTAGATCTTCCACATCGCATATTTTGTTGATCAATCTTTCATCGGCATCTTTTGCAAATGATTTAAAAGCATCTGCTATAGGTCTGTAACCAGTGCATCGACACATATTGCTTGCAAATGAGTTTTCTATATTTTTCATCGTCAGGTCGATATTTTTTGATTCTACGATACTGAAAAAAAGTATAACGAGAGACTATAAGATATTTTTTGTGGATTTTTAATCATACTTTCCTAAATAGTATCAAGACTCTAAGATATATACAATAACAGAGACAAAAATATTAAATAAAAAAAAAACAAATATTTTATTTTGATTTTTTAAATAAAGTAGGTATTAATTGTGTACTATGTGCGCCCGCTTTCGACATGAATATTTTTTTTTGTATTTTATTGACATGCCTCTTTTAATTTTTAGGTACATTTATATATAATCACGTGTCAAGTCCTCACGAAAAACTGGTTTGCACTGTCTTGTTTGGTTACTTCGAGGGCCCTGGACATTGATTTAAACTGCACAACGCTTCTTTCACACCACTATTTTTATTTAAATTCACTTACAAAAAACATGTTTATTATTAAAAACCTGTCAGCAGAGTAGTAAGTTTGAAGGCTCATCATACTAGACAATATGTATGATGAGCTTCCAAATTCAAATTGTATTAGTCAAGCACGAGTCGATTGCTTGGCTAACAACCTTCATAACACACTGTCTGGTTTATTGACTGAACATATTTTACCTACCTGTACATACTCATGACCCATCCAGGGGTGCAGAATCCGCACTGAGTGCCATTGAACTTGGCCAGCCTGCTTTGTATGTCGTGGTAGCCAATGGTCCTGTTGCCGATGCCCTCAACAGTGGTGACTTCCCAACCGTGGCAGGACAAGATAGATACGAGGCACTGCAATAAGATATAAGACATTTATTCATGGTACCTATTGGTTTACAAGAATAGTTTGCCTGATTCGTGTACTAGGTATAGCCTGTATTGCAGTTAACAAAAAGATAATTTACTCTGTAGATTCATCAATGGCAACAAAGTATCAACCTTATTTTGGTAATTATAAGATAGTTTTACAATTCGTTTATTTGATTGCAGCTGAAACACGAGTTACAATGACACTTGCGGTCAAATAATACGGGCCAAGTGTAATTTTTATAGAAAATACTGTAAAGGGGCTGATTTCAAAGAGTTTTAAAATATATACAGGATAGATAGACTTCTTTGTAACATCAGATTACATTGACATTTTCGTAAATTGAACTGAATAAAATATTTTAAAAATAAAAATTAAACCGCCTTCAAAAATACGCTGGAACTAAAAAGTGCAAAATAATTTTGGTTCCTACCACTTAGGATTTCTTACCCAAACCTTTTACCCTATTCATTGAAATAAAATATGATTCCTAGGTACCCCACTGATCTCAGTGAAGTCGGTGCCAAGACAAATACGTCCACAGGCTACATCACACTCATATTTTAGGGTTAGTTATTATTTTAGGGTTAAGAAATACTCTTCAAAATATTATGAATTAAATCAAAATATTATTAATATTATGAAGTGTATACGTCATATTATTTAGTTGTTGTTGTTCTGTGTCTTGGCACCGACTTCACTGAGATCAGTGGGGTACCTAGGAATCATATTTTATTTCAATGAATAGGGTAAAAGGTTTAAAGGTTTGGGTAAGAAATCCTAAGTGGTAGGAACCAAAATTATTTTGCACTTTTTAGTTCCAGCGTATTTTTGAAGGCGGTTTAATTTTTATTTTTAAAATATTTTATTTTTTGCTTTTTAGTAAAGTATAAATATAAAATAGGTTCAGTAAAAGTACATTGTGCATCTAGGGAGGTAAGTACAGTATTACCAACGAGAGTGTTAGAAGCCCGACCCCGTAGGCGGTAATGACTTGAGTTAGTATTCCGCTTAGTGAGAATTATCCCCCAACTCCTAATCGCTAAGGAGTTGTACCTTCCATCATCAGCTCACCAACATGAGCCTATGACCACCTAAAGGCAAATACTCGAATAGCTTAAAAAACATGAAATATGTTGTATTTAAAGAATTATTGCCCAACTCCTAATCGCTAAGGAGTTGTACCTTCCATCATCAGCTCACCAACATGAACCTATGACCACCTAAAGGCAAATACTCGAATATCTTAAAAAAACATGAAATATGGTGTATTTAAAGAATTATTGACCAACTCCTAATCGCTAAGGAGTTGTACCTTCCATCATCAGCTACATGAGCCTATGACCACCTAAAGGCAAATACTTGAATAGCTTCCAAAATACATGTAATATGTTATATTTAAAGAATTATCCTCTTACTCCTAATCGTTAAGGAGTTGTACCTTCCATCATCAGCTCACCAACATGAGCCTATGACCACCTAAAGGCAAATACTGGAATAGCTTCCAAAAACCATGAAACGTGTTATATTTAAAGAATTATTGCCCAACTCCTAATCGCTAAGGAGTTGTACCTTCCATCATCAGCTCTTCAACATGAGGCTATGACCACCTAAAGGCAAATACTTGAATAGCTTCCAAAAACCATGAAACGTGTTATATTTAAAGAATTATTGCCCAACTCCTAATCGCTAAGGAGTTGTACCTTCCATAATTAGCTCACCAACATGAGCCTATGACCACCTAAAGGCAAATACTTGAATAGCTTCCAGAATAAATGTAATATGTTATATTTAAAGAATTATCCTCTAACTCCTAATCGTTAAGGAGTTGTACCTTCCATCATCAGCTCACCAACATGAGCCTATGACCACCTAAAGGCAAATACTGGAATAGCTTCCAAAAACCATGAAACGTGTTATATTTAAAGAATTATTGCCCAACTCCTAATCTCTAAGGAGTTGTACCTTCCATCATCAGCTCACTGACTTAAGACGTTCATTACTAGACGCAAATACTTGATTGGCTTTCGAAAATAAATGAAAAATGTCATATGTGCCTACAACATTTGAAGAGTTCCCTCGATTTCTCCAGGATCCCATCATCAGATCTGGACCGGACGACAATGGGACCAACTAGAAGGTATACCCTTTCAAACAAAAAAAGAATTTTCCAAATCGGTCCACGCGTCTTCGAGCAATCGGGGAACATACATAAAAAAAAAAAAAGATTTCGTCGAATTGTAAACCTCCTCCTTTTTGAAGTCGGTTAAAAAGTGATCGTTACACTGATTTGTGCAGGTAAAATTTTAGTATTTAAAAAAACCGCCAAGAATGTTGTTGGCCACTCGAACTTAGCCAACACCGGTCGAATTTCTTAGCAAACAAGAAGCATAAGATTTTGTCTAAATTAAAATTTACTTTTCATTGAGAATGTGTTGCAACTTCGTATGTACAGACATTCCCATCAAGTTTTACTTACAGAGTTGACAGCGAATGTCTTCATCTCGTCAGTGGGCGGGCTAGCTGCGCGTACGGCGACCACGCATGCGCCGCAGCCGCCCTCGTGGCACATCGCTTTAGTACCGCGCAGGTCCGCCACATTCCGGATGTAATCGTTCAGGGATACTTCGGGGCCGAATTCACCGCCCACTACACATGAATAAATAGATAAGATCTGCCAAAAATCGACCTAGTCCCTCGGAAAATGTATCTTATCAATTTATTTATTAAAAAATCAGTTTGTTTAATTATAAAAAAACACCTCTTTTTTCCATCCGTCCGTTTCTAATACTGAAATAAAAATATATCTAAATATCTATACACAAATTAATTACTAACCTTGGTATTGCTTCCCATTAATTTTGAACTCTACTTTCATCATATTTTCCAACTACAAGAATAATTTAAATCAAATGTTTATTCATAAATCATTTTTAAAAATTTAAATCAAAGCAACATTTCCATAGCCGCGCATTTTTAGAATTGCAAAAAAATTTGCTCAGTGTCGCCTCCTAACCTAGTTACACGAGTTAGGGATTAGAAAGAACCGGTTGTATAATATATACTCGTGTAAGCGATAACTGAAAAGAAACTGATGTCATAAAACTTAAGCAAACAATTAATAATTACCTAAAACACCTATGTACACAGTCAAACAATTGGAATATGCCATAATTTTGATATGTACTTATGATAATGTCAAAATTTTTAAGAGAAATTGGGGATCATCCATTAATTACATTACACCTCAAGGGGAGGGAGGGGGCCCACAAAGTGTGACATATCGTGACAGGGGAAGGGAGGAGATCCATGTTTATGACGTCACAATCCACACACACGTGAATACATACATATTATTTTCATGAACATGAAAGAGTGAATCCAACATTCTTGGACGGAGGAAAAATAAATTTTTAGTATTTTTTTAATATTGTTGATTTTCTCTTCGTTAATTTTATAAATTATAATATTTTCTTCGGTTACCGCGAGGATTACTCATGAAATAAAACTATGAAAACGGATAAACTCGCGTATATTAACTAATTTTAACTTCTGTTCCGACGTTTCGAACACTTTACAGGGTTCGTGGTCTGCGGATGACTGACAATGGAGGAAATTTGATAGATCTACCTCCATCAAAATAAGAAAGATAAGTACAAAACTACCCACCAAAGAAAAGTTACTAAACCACAGACAATAAATTTTAAGGGTGGGTGTACATACAAAATTTGCAAATTAAGCTAGTTATTCATTACAAATATTTTCAGAATGAAGACAAGAGACAAAATAAATAATCTACGCCGGTTCTATCCCTACGCCACTGCCTGAGAAGTATTTCCTTCCTTTGTATGATTGTATTGTTAGGAAGGTATCCCAAAATTGGGACCGGCAAGAAACTCAGCGGGACAACTCTTTTCAAAAAACATTTGTAGTACATCTTAAGATCATCATGCATTAAACCAAAACATACAATTTTGATTAATAAGGAAATTTAAAATAATTTTGAAAAAATGTTGCCAGTACTAAAAAGGGGGGGGGGAATGGTCACCACCGCCAAATACATCAGCCTCACGGTTTATGTCTAGACTGTTCCTTTATCAGATGAACAACTGGATCCCAAGCTGGTGGTAGAGACAAGCTTCTTTCCATTCTATTAAAGTTTGGATATTTCATTATCTCAATAGCCTCACGCAACATTCTAGGAATGTTTCTCTTCTCCTTAACGAGAACCAAAGGCTTGTCAAACTTAATAGAATGATTCGGTCCATCACTGACATGCTCCCAAACCGCAGACTGTTGTCGACGGTGCTTGACATCGGCTATGTGTTCCTTCACCCTAGTAGTGATATTCCTCTTTGTCTGCCCAACATATGAAAGCCCACATTCACAGTCCAGCTTATACACTCCTGCATTCAGTAAGGGGGTGCTATACTTAACAGGGAATTGCCATTTAAATACCTATCAGTGTGAGTAGGTTTCCTATATACAGTGTGACCCAAAGTTTTATATTCACACTGTATATAGGAAACCTACTCACACTGATAGGTATTTAAATGGCCATTCCCCCCCCCCTCCCAGCCAACTAGCTACTGTAGGCAAATCTTTGTTTCAGAGAGCCCAAAAGATATGCGATGATCGGCATCTAGCTGCGGAGCTTCGGCTTGCTAGGCAGGCACTTCGGGCAAACACCCTGAAGATCCCTCGAGCCGATCAGAAGACTCGTATGAAGATTCCCACTGTTGAGCGCAGGCCAGCCGTTCTGCCTTTTGTTGGAGGGGTTACAGACAGGATCAGCCGCATCTTGAAACGTGCTTCTATTAAAACCTATTTTAAGCCAATGAAGAAGATGTCGCAGTTTCTGAGGCCTGTTAAGTATAGCACCCCCCTTACTGAATGCAGGAGTGTATAAGCTGGACTGTGAATGTGGGCTTTCATATGTTGGGCAGACAAAGAGGAATATCACTACTAGGGTGAAGGAACACATAGCCGATGTCAAGCACCGTCGACAACAGTCTGCGGTTTGGGAGCATGTCAGTGATGGACCGAATCATTCTATTAAGTTTGACAAGCCTTTGGTTCTCGTTAAGGAGAAGAGAAACATTCCTAGAATGTTGCGTGAGGCTATTGAGATAATGAAATATCCAAACTTTAATAGAATGGAAAGAAGCTTGTCTCTACCACCAGCTTGGGATCCAGTTGTTCATCTGATAAAGGAACAGTCTAGACATAAACCGTGAGGCTGATGTATTTGGCGGTGGTGACCATTCCCCCCCCCCCTTTTTAGTACTGGCAACATTTTTTCAAAATTATTTTAAATTTCCTTATTAATCAAAATTGTATGTTTTGGTTTAATGCATGATGATCTTAAGATGTACTACAAATGTTTTTTGAAAAGAGTTGTCCCGCTGAGTTTCTTGCCGGTCCCAATTTTGGGATACCTTCCTAACAATACAATCATACAAAGGAAGGAAATACTTCTCAGGCAGTGGCGTAGGGATAGAACCGGCGTAGATTATTTATTTTGTCTCTTGTCTTCATTCTGAAAATATTTGTAATGAATAACTAGCTTAATTTGCAAATTTTGTATGTACACCCACCCTTAAAATTTATTGTCTGTGGTTTAGTAATTTTTCTTTGGTGGGTAGTTTTGTACTTATCTTTCTGATTTTGATGGAGGTAGATCTATCAAATTTCCTCCATTGTCAGTCATCCGCAGACCACGAACCCTGTAAAGTGTTCGAAACGTCGGAATGAAGTTAAAATTAGTTAATATACGCGAGTTTATCCGTTTTCATAGTTTTATTTTATAAATTATTTTAAGCAATCCTAATAAAAAGTTAGTTTTAAAGTGATGTTATAATTTTTACCTTCCTAAACTAAAAATATAAATGTGACGTCACACTAAGGGGGGAGGGAGGGGTCAAAAAATCATGAAATTGGTGTGAAGTAATTAATGGATGATCCCTTGCCTCGCGAAATGTAGAAATAAAAAAATAATTTCGTGACTTTTTTCTGTGTTTATTTTTATTAAGTTATGCTTATACAAGGTGACATCTGGGTCGTGGAGCAAGATTGAACAGGGTACTAGGGACGGTCACGCTAAGCAACTATGACTATGGAACAACCAAGGTATCACAAAAATTAATTATGAGTAAACTAGCGACCCGCCCCGGCTTCGCACGGGTACTATACCTACAAACCTTCCTCTTGAATTACTCTACCTATTTAAAAAAATCTCATCAAAATCCGTAGCGTAGTTTTAAAGATTTAAGCGTACGAAGGGACATAGGGACAGAAAAAGTGACTTTATTTTATACTATGTTAGTGATAGTGATTCATACAACTATCAATAAGACACATAATGAATGTACAAAAGTACTAATTAGAAGATAGCTGCCGTTAAGATCCAACTAAAAAGGTCGAGTTTCGTTCGAAAGTGAATTTTTAACATAACTTCGTTAAAATAGAAGATAACGATACAAATGCAAAAACATGGAATTCGAAACGAGTCGCGATGTCTTAAAACATGACCGAAGGGAGTGTTTTAAAACGACACGAGTTACGAATTTCGTTTTTGCACGTGTCTCGTACGACGTTTTTTTAGTACAGATGGCCCTCCGAAGTTTTGGACCTGAAATAAAATGAGCCATCGCAAAAGCGCCTAAAAAGGCACCATTCTCTACTTAAAAAAATGTAGAAGATTTTGGTGTCAGATATGTGTTGTGGGACCTTGTTTTTACGATATTTTATTTATTAATTTAAGGCCATAGATAAGAAAATCAAAATTAAATACGTTGTAAATTAAATATTTGCTCAAAGTAACCAGATTTTTTATCTACATTCAAACAAAAACTAAGCCTCAGATTATGTAATGTAAATAGCTCAACGTGTCATATATTTTTCATGACTGTAAGGCCTTTAGTTAATCGTTGGTTTTTGATACAATCTCATTGTGTTTTACCGGAACAAAACAATATTCCGATGGAAAGATACTGTTATGATCACATCGGCATGTGATCGAGAACAGCAGTATCCGCGGAGCCGCATTAATTGAAAAATATTATGTGATGACTCCGTGTTTAATTTATTAGAGTTCATATCCGAACTGATAAACTTTCACGATTATCACTAATATTCTAACGATAAACGAAACTCAATCGAGTAAAGTTACGTTAAATATTATCATGGCGTTTCGGGCATGACGTTACATCCGTGTTCGCAGGTGTACTAAATTCCACGAGATTGAGTTCCGATTTTCATTAAAATATGAACTGATATGATGATATATTAAAACAATTTTAATATCAAAACAAATACCAGTTTATCTACTTTATTAATAAATAATTATACCTAAATAAAATACATTTCTTTGCAGTGATGACGAAGAAATGCGCTAATAGACTTTGACTGTGTTCTATTAAAAAGTGCACTAAACGATCATTCACCCATAAAACTTATGTTAACTTTAAAATTACAAAGAGATATTACAGAAAACATACGGTGAAGAATAATGCATACGTTTACGTATCTAGTATAAAATAATAGTACAATAAGATAAAACAGCTTTATCTGAACGCATTTAAAAATCCTTTGCAAATATTAATTTTGTAATAACGGGGTTTTACCATTAGTATCAGAGCAACTCATACCTATAAACTTTTAAACAATTAAGTAAACATTTCTAGCCCTCGTATTCGTGGATTTTATTTAGGTAGGTAAAACATACACATATTCTTATCCGGTAAGTTTAAAGAAATGTTTCGCTACTTAAATGTGCTTCAATATTCGTCAAAAACTTGGAGTGTTCATTTTCAGAAACTTAACAAAAAAATGCGATTTTGTTCACCGCTCCACTAAATTTATTACGCAAAAGGTTTTTAATCCAGATTCAATATTAGCCAACGAATACTACTGCAGAACCTTGTTTACGATACAGCATACCCGGTCCTTCTCACATCGACTTAAAGTTTAAAATTGTTCAAACGAACCGCACATACGATTGTAGAACGCTTGGGACTATCAGAGTCACGCCGAACTTTCCGGAAAATACGCTTACGAGCTTAAAATCCTCTTAAAATCTCTAACGGCCAGTTACATTGGTAACTATCCGAAATCGGATTACTTTTTAACGTTCGAACTTTGAACTCGTTATTTTTTAATAACGTTTTTTAGCTGCTCGTTAGATGGCTTTGTGATGTGTCAGCCATTATACCTTGGCTAGGCAAATGTTAAAGGGTATTATATTGCAATGCTGATTACCGACGAGCGGGATGAGTGGTGAGTTTCACTTTTAATAAAACTCTATTACCTACTTCATAATGTACTAGTATTTTATATAGGTATGAAAAATAATTGCGTGATATTGATAGGCGTTTCTTAATAAGCAGACGTTTTTTGGTTATTAACGCATAACTTTGTAGATAGCGTTTTATGTTACCATAATATCAAAGTAATTAAGAATTAATAAGCGGTAAGCTTTCTGAGAACTATGCCCCGGGCCACATTACAGTTTTTTGATGTTTAACAATGTTGTGTATTGTGTTACCTAATGTCTACAAGTCTGCATATAATTAAAAAAATCATGCGTTGGTCTTCGTGATAGCATTCTTTGTTAACTTCAGGATTAGAACATAATAATTTCTCTTATATCAGAAGAAAAAAATATACACCACTCGGCGTTACACAATTCAATAAATGAAAATAAAAATTATAAGAATCCGTGGCACGTGATTACGGGTACTGTGGTGTTATCCAAAAACATAATGTCGAATCTGTTTCTCGAATTTCTTTTTGTTTCACTCCGCTCAGAGTTAGAATATTACAGCATCAAAAAGTTCATCTTCTCATCTTCAGCAACAAACGTATTTTTTTTATCAAGAATTTTAAAGAAAGATATTACATACAATATAAGGTCCTAATTTATTAGATGCAGATATTTTTACAGCTGATAGTACTCGGTCTCTGGAGTGTATTAAACCGTGAAACATTATAGCTTTTACGATGTTTTTTTGGAGAAAACGGAAAAACAAATTTCCTACGTAAAAACACCCTGTTTATGTGATTATTAAATGAAAACTCGTTAAACAGATTCTAGTACCTCTTTTACGTACCACTTAACTGGAACTGGCCACTTCTCATCGATAAATTAAATACTTGATTGTCAATGTCATGTTATTTTCCGTTGGATTGTGTCGTTTGATGACATGACAGACAGTGTTATTGCGACATGTGATAATGCACACATGATGATTTTTTTTTAGACGAAATTATAATTAATTTTTTTGTTAGGAAAATGAAATAAAAAAAATTACATGAAAAGATTTCTTAATTTATATTTAAAGTTAATTATTTTAATGTAAAGTATCATGTGTTAAAATATCTGCAACTAATAAATTAGGACCTTATATAAACCGAATTGTCAAGCAAACAACACAACATAATTATTTGTAATCTGTTTTATAATTATACATTTTTATTCCAGTGCAATACACAGCAATAATCTGCTGCCTCATAAAGGTCGTGTGCGGTGTGACGTCACGAGACTCCAACGCTAAGTTCAGCCTCAGCTCCATATATGATGCAGCGTTGCCTGTACTACATCCTATAATCGCCGCAGGGTCCGATCGCTGTGAGTAGTCATCCATCAACCATATCAGGCCTGCTACCGCGAACACCGAAGTTCGCAAATCTCGGGGATTTGTCTCTGTCACTCTAATGACGGCTTCGTTGGAGTGACAAAGACAAATCCCAGAAACATCCCCGAAATTTGCGAACTACGGTATTCGCGGTAGCAGGCCATTTATCATTACCTTTACGTTCTTTACACAGTTACCAACACATACCCACATAATCTCCACGCCATCATACCTAACGCTACCTTTCGACGGTCGGCTCATCAAGTAGTGGCAGGAGCTTGTGACCTAAAGATTGAACTCCGTATCTTTAGAATAGTCCTCCTC
>JALPQI010013550.1:0-30007 GCA_025490895.1 Thaumatotibia leucotreta | reverse complement strand
AAAGCGCAAGAAGGTCATAAAATATATTGACTGTACATATGTGTTATATTGTCTTTTTTTACACTACTCTTTCTCACGTGCCTTTAATTTTGCTAAATAATTGTGGTATATAATACATAAATAAATATCTTCGGACATCTTACACAAATCGGCCCAATTCCACGGTAAGCTCAATTATGGCTTGTGATGTGAGTACCAGGCGACGATATATAATAGTTAGATACAAATATATACCTACAAGTCATAACCAAGGAACAAATAATTGTGATAAATAAATACACAAATAATGCCCTCGCCCGGATTTGAACTCGGAACCTCTAGCTTCGTAAACAGGGTCGTTATCAACTTGTCTACGGAGGCTGGCAAATGACGGAGGCAGATATTTTAATGTAATATCACATTTTTCCCTTCCTTGTTCCCGGATACGGTGCTGGGATAATGCGTGCGGCAACATTTAGGTACAGACGGGCCGACTGAATTAGCTCATCTACTGAATTCCACCTGGGGTTAGTCTATGCTATGCCATATGCTTTACCTGCTCCCTCTTACTTGGAGACTTATTGGCAGGAGTGAGATAGAAGGTCAGTTAAAGGGTTGTATTATGAAACGTGTTCATAAACAATATAAACTGGAAAATATTATTCAAGTAGGATTTCAGCAACTGGCAATTTCGAATTATCAGTTCATAATATACATATTTAAAGCTCATTCCGACCAATTCATACAATCAATAAGTGATAATGTATTTTTAAGCATAAGTATGAAAGACAATTTATATAATAATAATTTCAGAAACTAGTTAGTCAAAAGCCTTTTAAAAATGTACTAATCAATTACTATCCGTCACTAGTATCCTAAACGTACAGTCGAAGACAAAATAAGGGGTATACAAAAACGTTCCAAAATATGTCCCAGTGCACTCTAATTCTGTGTAATAAGAACGTCGTAACATATTTATGAACGGATTCTTTCGATACTTATTTTTGCACTTGACTGTATACCTATATCAATTAAATATATTAGAAAAAAATGCATATAGTCTATCAAACAATCGCTACATGCTTCTCTTTTTGAAACCCTAGAGAAAGTATAGATACCAAATATTTGCATTTCTAGGCTGTTTATATGTTTAAAAACAAAGTTTCTTAATGAGTAGCACATTTTCTGGGAAACATTGTCGATAAACAATTGTTAATAGTAAATATTTCAGTACGTCAACTAGAATTTAATTTACTGATTTAATATAATTATTATGACTTCCAACCGCAATGTCGCTAGTCTTTCTTCATTAAAGACATTAAAAAATCTGGAGCATGTTTTATAAAATCAACACAAAAAGATGTATTCCGCTCAACCAACGTAGAATAAATCACAGGCTTTGTTTACATTATGACGTCACTTCCTGTCGTCATGAGAAGTGACAGGCCAATCATGCGAACAATTACAGTGGCCGAGGCGACAAGCGAGCGACATGCGAACGACAAGCGCGCATCGTGCCACAAAATGGATCGGGAATGAGGACTTAGTTATGACGCGTTTCCGATTGATTGATTAGTAACTTCGGATTACTTAATTAGTTATTATTTAAAATACTTTACCGAAAACATACACGTACTGAAAAACAATAACGAAATAAAGAAAAGAAGCTATCTACAATACCACTTAAAGACGCCTGTATCATGCGGCAGCGACATTAATGCCACATTGAGTGACATTGGATCCAGAATACTAATACTAAAAATACTACTAGAGAAATAGTTAAATCGTATTTGCAATAAGAAATTTCACTAAATTACTAATTACAAAAGTAAAAGACTGGTACTCTAAAATGAAAAATTAATCAAGTAAGTAACCGATGAAGTCGTAGTAAGGAAAACTCATTGGTAGAAGCTAGAGTTACGTGTAGGCTATTTTGTAATTTCATAAGCCCACGTTTTATTTTATTGTATCACTGATTTCCCTCTACTTCGATAATCGAACTTTCAAACAGAATAAAATTAAATAGAATTTAATGTGATGGAAGCAATCAAACAGGTAGTTAGGAAGGATTCTGTAATTACAAAGGTGAATGCGTAATTGAAACCAACATTCGCCACCGAACGCATTAGGTTCGAGTCCATTAATTAAAGCATCTTAAACGCCGATTCCCCGCCCGTTCCGTGTCGACACGGTGTGGCTAGCATGTCGCCGCGATTCAAGCCTAGGTGCGGTCCACGTAGGTGAAACTGTGATCGGATTTCGGACATTTATCTCTGTGATGTAGAGCATTAAGTCGCTTGACAACCAAAACTCACTAAGTAACAAATACCTACATACGTACTTGAAATAAAGGACGTATCTCAGTGTTCAATACTGATACTGTTAAAAGAAGTGACCGTTTTTGTAATGAGTTTGGTTGAGTAGAAAATAATACTACACTGTTAAAAATTAGGGAATTTTACAGACGAAAAAATTACAGAATTCTGTAAAATTACATCATTTTCACAGAAAATTTTGTAATTCCACATATTTTTCATCAATTTTACAAAAATAAATTTAAAATTGATGAAAAATATGTGAAATTACAAATTTTTCTGTGAAAATGATGTAATTTTACATTTTTTCGTCTTTAAAATGCCCTAATTTTTAACAGTGTAAATTGTCGTAAGATATTATTTAAAACATTGCATCAATATTATGTTTATTTATATATCTGTCTGACAGTACATAAAAAACATTTTTTCATGAAAAAACCATGTAAATAATTGTAACAAACATGTAATAATTAATTTTAAATTAAAATTAGAAAATATAACAACAATAAACATTTTAATTGCCGCCCAACCTCGTTGACTGGTGTACCGAGCAACGTTACCCCAGTAAATTCGTATCGGATAACGCAATTAATTCCGCGTAATCGCCGGACAAACTTATTATTATCCCATTCAACGTAAATTGGAATTTAATACATTGTTGTTTAGGATTCGTTTAGTTACTGCTAATGGGTTTCTGTTTTTACAATCAAATCTTCAATAAGTCTAAGGCCCGAGTAATGTTAAGCAAATGTATGTATACGTGTATGTATAAGTATACGCATTAGCCCCACACGGCTAATAATAGCCGGCAGTAAAAATACAATAATAAAAAAAAATATGATAAATAAATACACAAATAATACCCTCACCGGGATTCGAACCCGGACCCTTCAGCTTCGTAGGCATGATCACTACCAACTAGACTATGGAGGCTGACAAATGGCCATTGGTCTAAGGCGACTGGCAACTGGCAGGGTGAAAAACCATACGTGCGAGAGGGAGTTCCGATGTCGGCCTCTCGCTCGCGGATTCGCTCGCCGCCGGTCGCCTTAGACCAATCTCGTGGCCAGCGATCCGTTCCAGAAATGAATTTGAAAAAAAAAACTTAAAATACAACGTTTTGAAATTTTAGGTTATTTAATTTTTAGGTTTGTTTACATTTATTGCCGTTTTTTACTGGCGCACGGTATAGATACGTCATATCGTAAGGAACATATATCAAATCCGGGACATCTAACTTCACAGACCCAGACATCGCTGACTTACGATGAAGTGTGAAGTGTGAACATAATAAAACCATGAAGAGCCATGGAAGTAATAAAATATGTACACTTGCAATGTACTCATCAGAGTGATTAAATTTTTTCACTTAATGCAACAATGCAAGTCTAAAGAAAGTTTGATGCTGAACCAGTTTCCTTACGAAAAATTAAAAACTTCATCTCCATTTTAAAGATTAAAGCTTCCACTTTGAAACGACCCCAACACATTAAAAAAAAACTTAAAAACACTGGCCGCTTTTTACACTCAAGACAATGCTAACGTGTCTCCAAACTTCAAAACGTAAATGAGCGTCCATCTCCGTCGCTCCAACGAAGGCGGAATCGGTGTGACAGAGACATACTCTAAATTTAAGATTTTCGACATTCGCGGTAGGTCAGACGCTCAAATCAACATTATGGACAAGCAAATAGAGCGGTATAGTCAAATAAACTACCGGCACTATTTTTTAAATTGTAAAGACGTTTACGGCATCCGAATTTAGATGGCGCTGTTCGTTCGGCTTTTTAAAATTGGAAGTGACCGAGTAATCGCGCACGGAGAATCAATTCTTTATTTGAAAAACGTCGGTTAGCGTTGAATTGAAACTGACGTAGGCAGTACGGCTTAGTGCTTTTGCATCAACAAGGACAGAAAGGAAAAAACTATTGTTTGAAAAACTAAAATAGGTATGCGTTCGCATTTACAGTACGGCTACGGCACATTCATATTTACATCTTACCTAGTAAACAACTTTATAACCTCAAAGTGCACATTTTCTGAAGTAAACTGCTATTTTCTTGATTAAAATAATGCAACCCTATGGGAAATAATAACTTTGGAATAAAACACGGGCTCAAGTGTCTTAGAGGTTCGTGTGTGTGCGTGTAAATGTAAACAGTAGATTTGGAACTCGGAAACAAATATTATCAGTAAATATAGGAAAACTTCGAAGATCTTTACCTTAGTGGTGCAGAACTCTGGACTAAGAACCGGCACTTTAGATTTACACTGATTTTCTACACTGGTGAGCCTCAGTACACATTTTTTTTGATAAACTTTGAATGGGAATCAATCTTTCCATCACTCACACATAGACAAATTTGAAAATAACTGCAATAAAAGGAAAAAACAAGAAGAACAAAAGCGGTATTTGATCAGCTTAATCGTGACGTATTATATGAGTGACAGTGACAGCACTGACAGCTGACAAATCTGACAATTTTACGTTCCGTTTCGCACGACAGCGAGACAAGTTGCGTTCAGAATTTCGAAACCAGTTGAATACAATTTCTGAAATTGGAAGCAATTTCCGTAATTACCTTGAAATATGCCACCAAAAAAATTCCCGTTGTATGCGCGCATTGTAAGAACACAATTAAAACAAGGCAATTCTTAAAATGCTTATCATGTAAAAATACACATGATGTAGCCTGCACAAACGTCACTGAAACCCAATTTCGAGGTATGTCGAAGGACAATAAAGAAATCTGGCTGTGCCCGCCTTGTACTAAAGCCAAGGAAACCATGGAAAAGTCCAAAAAATGTAACGCTAGCACATCACAGACGCCTTCTCCACTTCCTAAAAATAGCAATCAAAATAAAAAATATGACATAACCGTTTCGACTAAGAACTCATTTGATTCCCTGCCTGATGAAGCTGATGATATAAACTCTTCGTTGTTATCCACTTCCGCCGAGGATTGCAGCAAGATTAATAGGAGCTGTCCAGAGATTGGCGAAGGTCTTAGGGACAAAATTGAAGCGCTGAAAACCAAAGTTGAAGATCTTCAAGGTAGACTAGAAATAGCTGATCATGAGATCGAAAACCTACTCGCTGAAAACAAATCGCTAAAAAATACTATTGATAATTTAAAAAATAAGGTCACTAATTTGGAAGTTATTTGCAAGTCAAGCTCGAAGAAACGCAGCAAAAATCAAAATAAGTCCACAATGATATTTAAACCGAATGCAAACGCCACTAGGCACAATGATAGTATCGATGAGCTAAATCCGGCAAATGAACCTCGTACTGTCACGGATATTGTCATGGACTTAGAAGAGAGGGGAAAATCGCCAGGACAACAGCAATGGGGTGAAGCCAGGTCTACGTTATCGCCGCCAGAGGTCGCTCATGCCATAGTGCCAAAGATTGGCACCGGAATAGAATCATTATTGGCAAAAGATGATGTACTTATGAATATTGATGGCATTGACATGTGCAGAAAGAAGGCTAACAAAATATGTCTAATTAGCTCTGACAAGTATAACAGAACCACAGAAATTGCCAATTATCACCTAGGCGAAAACTTTAATGTATGCCATTATCTATATCCGGGTGTTGGAGTCCGTACACTTTGCTGTGATTTGGAAAAGAAGTTGTTGAATTACACAAAAGAAGATTACTGTATAATTTTTATAGGTGAAGAGGACTTCAAATATTCTCAATGTTATGACAATTTAGTACTCTATATAAGAAATATTACGACCGCACTAACGCACACAAATATTGTGGTGTGCTATCCAACTTACAATATTGGTTATTTTAACACTATGTTTAACTATAGAATTGAACTGTTTAACCAACTATTGTACACAGACAATTCAAAGTATAATTATATTTATTTATTAGATAGTAACCGAAACCTAGCATATGATCATGAAATGTTTTACTTTAAGTCAGGTCGCATCAACAAATATGGTAGTAATGTTATTTTTAAAGATTTAAGGACCTTGATACACTTGATTCAGGATGATAACCATAACAACTCAATTCATGACCATTGTTCGTGTCACAGTAACCTGAAAGAATCAGAGTTTTTTCGTGACCAATAATGTGATTACTGACATGTATGATTCCAATAAGCTGACAATTTTACATCAAAACATAGGCGGGCTATTAAGCAAGCTTGACCAGCTCCAAATTACAATGAATGATTTCCACAAAAAAAAACAGGACATAGACGTAATTTGCCTTAGTGAAACTTTTCTAAAAAAAGGATCAGAAAAAAATGTGAATTTGGAAAACTTTGCTCAAGGAGCCTTTTACAGTAGAGACAAATGTAGAGGTGGTACGGCTATACTTGTTAACAAGAACCTACAGTTCAAACAAATAGATTTGGACACAAAATTGGTGGCAGAGTATTACTTTGAGTGCTGCGGTGTAGAACTTATTGGTTTGGATGTGGTGGTTATGGTTATCTACAGGATTCCAGTACAAACGAAATCTCATGTCGGGGTATTTATACACAAACTAGATAAATTATTATTTCATCTCACCTCCAAATACAAGAAAAAGAAAATAGTAATTTGTGGGGACTGGAATATAGATACGCTAAAAGATAGTTCTCATGCAAACGACTTAAAAAGTACATGTCATAATTTTAATTTCACATTGCACATAGATTCTCCCACTAGAATACATACATGCATTGACCAGATAGCAAGTAACATAGAGAAAGTTAAGGCAGATACACATCAATTATGCTTATCTGATCATGATATGGCCCAAACAATAACTTTTAGTGTGAAACAAAAAAAGGAATGTCAAACATGGTTCGAATACAAGAGAGACTTCAACAAAGAGAATATTGATAAGTTCATACAGTGTATATCTGCGTTATCGTTCAATGATGTTATGTCCTCAAATGACCTAACGGAAGCATTTAATTCGTTTTATGATACAGTGTGTTTATTTTTTAACCTTTGCTTTCCGGTTGTAAAGGTCAAGATGAATAACCGCTTCAAAATAACTGCCTGGTTAACAAAAGGATTACGAAAGTCCTGTCAGACTAAACGTCAACTTTATTTGAAATATAAATTTTCGAAGACTAATAAATTACTTTATAAAGAACAGTTAACAAACTACAATAAAATGTTAAGGAAATGTATTTTAAAATCCCAAAGAATAAATAATGTTAATCATATATCTTGTAGTAAAAATAAATGTAAGGCTACATGGGACATTATTTCCAAAAAAATATCAAGTATTAACAGTTATAATGAAATTGATTATTTAAATTATAATAGTATGACATTTAGTAATCCGCAAGATATTTGTAATTTAATGAACGATTATTTTATTGACATGACTTTATCAAAATCTAATTCAAATGGTAATGTGAATAATGTGGTAAATAATGTAAATAATTTTCCTTCTACAATTTTTTTAAGACCAACTGATGCTCAAGAAGCTTTTAAAATTATAATGTCCCTTAACAACAGTAAGACTTCCGGATATGATGATATTACCACATACATTCTTAAGCTAAGCGCTATTTGGATATGTCACCCCTTAGCCCATATAATCAACCTATCATTCGACCAAGCGGTTTTCCCCGAACAGTTAAAACTGTCCGTGGTAAAGCCCTTATTCAAAAAAGGTGACCGTAAAGATCCCAATAATTATAGGCCTATCACAATTGTTCCAGTTATATCTAAAATAATTGAGAAGGCAATGTGTGAAAGGCTAACGGGATTTTTAGAAAGAAACAGGCTACTGCAATCTGAACAGTACGGATTTAGAAAAGGTCTCTCAACTGAACTGGCTTGTTTTGATTTTGTGAGATATGTAACTGAATGTTTAAACAGGAGAGTACCAGTACTATCAATATTTCTTGACCTAAGCAAAGCTTTTGATTGCGTAGATCATAGTAAACTTCTAGCTAAGCTCGAGTGTTATGGTATTAGAGGAGTTGCGCAGAAATGGATAAAAAGCTATCTGTCACAAAGAAAACAATGCACCGAAATATTAAAAATTGAAAAGGTCAGGAAAAGCTTTACGAAGATTGGTTATCGATCAACTTTTCGTGAAGTTAAATCTGGTGTCCCTCAGGGGAGCATTTTGGGGCCTCTTTTATTCTTAGTGTACATCAATGACCTCCTTCTAGCCATCTCACATAAATGTATACTGTTCGCGGATGACACAACTTTATTAGTAAAGGGTGGAGACGCTGATACATACGAAGATACTGTTAATAATGCATTAGTTGACATAAATAACTGGACATATAATAATAATCTTGATATAAATATGACAAAGACATTTTATATTCAATTCCATTCATATAATAGCATTCCAATTCAATTAAATATTAATTATAATAATGTACCCATTTCAAAATGTGAAAACATAAAGTTTTTAGGACTAATTATCGATCAGCACCTTAATTGGAAGGAACATGTAAATAATGTTTGCAACAGACTGACTAGATTCATATTTGCTTTAAGAAAATTAAGAAATACTGTTAACATGGACGCAGCAATCACAGCATATCACGGTGTTGTATCGTCAGTGCTTAATTACGGACTATTGCTGTGGGGAAACTCGGTGGATGTCGAAAGGGCATTCATAGTTCAAAAAAATTGTATCCGTGCCGTAAAATCATGAATGCATGGTTTGACGATAACTGTCAGCCGCTGTTTCAAAAAACTAATATATTACCGCTGCCTTGCATGTACAAAAAAAAGCATGTTTACTAGTAAAAGCCCACCCAGATCTATTTAGAGTGAGGTCTGAATTTTATAATAGCCAGAGAATACAATTCCAAAATCTTTTACACCAACCTAGATGGCACTTAGCGATATATAAAAAGAACGCTTATAACATGTGTATAACTTTATATAATGACTTGCCGAATAGCTTAAAACTTTTAAGTGGTAAACAATTTAAAAAACAAGTGACTAATTTTCTTCTGGAACAATGCTTTTATAGTGTGAAGGAATATACAGATTTTAGTAGGCGAAAGGCACAATAAAACGATCCCATCACACACATACTGGCTCTAGGGTTTTCACCTGGCGATGGGTCTTTATTCTTAATTATTTGTATATTTGTTGTTAGTTATATGCTAGTATAATTAATAAATACGTAGTTTTAAGAATCATTTGCATGTCGTCATGTTGACGACTGAATACTTCTCCTACCACCTACACTACCATCTGTACTAGTAATAAGTATTCTTGCAAATAAAAATTCTTTATCTTATCTTTATCTTTAGTACAGACAAACATGGCAAGTGGCACTTAGTAGATATTCTCGCTAGTCTGCCTGCGGCCACGGGTGTAACGTCATGCCCGAAACGTCAGGATAATACTAAACGTAAGTTCACGCGATTAAGTCCCGTTTGTCTTTAAAATATGAGTGATAATCATGAAAGTTTAAATAAATATACTAGGGTTTAAACCAGTTAACTGTTGTACTTCACACACCGCTGACTGCACGGTATAGATTGATAACGATTCTAAATGCTAGAGTGAGCTTGAAGCTTCAATTTGTAGTCAGTTTCTATGCAGTGTTTGGATATTTATAAATAAATACCTGCGTATTGCTGACATATGATCCATGTTTCTTATAATTATCAGTCTTTTTCAGTCAACTGTTAGACATTTATATTTCCGAGAAAATCGACCGATGTCCGCTGAGCTGTAGTGGCAGAGTGGTTTAGGCATCAGCCGCGAAAGCTGTCAAATGTCACCGTCACCGTCCAAAAATAAGCTTTGAAAACAACCCTTGCCATATGCGGCCGGTTCATATGTTTGGAATAGGTATAAATGTATGATAGTACCTTGTTTTATGAAATAGAGATATACAAGTACAAAACACGCCTTAGAAGTGTCTAATATTATTGTCAACATTTGGTTTATTTTGATTTCACATCAGAAAAATACACACAAAATGAATGTATGGAAAATAGACTGTTCACAAAATTCTCGATATAGGACGCCAATTTCACAGGAAATAACACTAATGGCCTAATATTTAAAATAACCAAATAACTAAATCTCTTCTGGAAATTAGTAATAAATAAATATTTTTGGACATCTTTACACAAATCGACCTAGTCCCACGGTAAGCTCCATTAAGTCTTGTGATGTGGGTACCAGATGACGATATATTTAATAGATAGATACAAGTAGAAACTTAATACATAGACAGCCATGACCAAGGAACAAATATTTATGATAAGTAAATACACAAATAATGCCCTCGCCGGGATTCGTACCCGAAACCTCCGGCTACGTAGGCAGCTCCGCTACCAACTACGGAGGTTGACAAACCCTTCTTATGATCGTCGGTAAGTGAAATTGAAATGTTATTGCCAAAAATGACTAAAACGACTCGCTCGAAATATCGAAAGATGAGGAAAGTTGCCTAGATTCTGAAACCGTTTACAATATAGGTTATTTCTTTTGTCTGATCACTTTCGCAATATACGTACGATGGGCTAAGCCGCGGTACGTGATGGAAAAACTTCGTCCGCCATTTTGTGATACACCCATCCCCGTTATAGCTTACGAGCAATAATCGCGAACGTTTATAACTGATTCCGAAATAAATCAAAGCCTTGACCGAAAGTGTAGCATTTTAGGATTATGTACCAGAAAGGTTATGTTGACTCGCCTGTTTGTCACTTTATTAAACCTTTTGGGAACTCTTTACTACGCAATCATCAGTACAATCTAAAAAATAAATAAACAAATATGATGGCTGACTTTCTATAGCATTTGACATCTTTGACACATATCGTGAAAAACGTTCGCAGTTATATTTTTTCATCACACTATCTGTCTAAGCGCGCCATTGCTTGCGTGCGTAGCGGGAGTAATAGAAAAGTTAAATTCCCTAGGGAGTAATAGAAATGTCAGTACGTCATAGAATACTATTTTGTCTTAAAACTTATTATTTTGTCGGCAAGTGTGATGAAAAACATTGTATGCATCACGGTCGGTAAGCGGAATACTAACTCGAGTCATAAACGTACAACACTCTCGTTAATAATTCCGTACTTACCTCCCTTGATGCACAATGTACTATTACGTGCTACTAATAAATATCAAAAATTTTTACAAAAAAAAATTATTTCAATTTTTGATTTCTTATTTTCGGGATCTATAAGTAGACCAATCAATACCCCAAATTTCTAATGAATATTTATAACTTAAAGGATTTTCATTTTACGAACATTCGCGCACGTGAGTTTAGTTCACTCCTCTTTGTTCAATGCAAGTCAAATATATGTAGACAACTCTGCACCTTATTCCATTGGTATAGGGCGAAAGATGTATACATGTTTCGGTGTACATACAGGTGCCCAGAAAATGCACCAGCACACTATTAAGGTAAGAAATTTGGCTCCGAAAGCTGCCGGTAACCTAGGGTTGCCACACTTATCACAACGCAGTGTGGAATTTATATGTATTTATCAGCATTTAAATTAGTAACTAATCTTATCCTCGCCCATACAATCAATAAATCATACTTTATTTACAAGTGTTTGGTCCATAGGATGGTACATCTTATAATTATTTTAACCTTAATATAGTCGGCCGTTAAACATGTGAAAATTCATATTTCGTTATATTTATTCTATTACATAAAAATTCGTTTATAATTGCGTGACAGACAAAAACGGTATTTTTTTTCTTTTTAAATAGACGGAATGCGGCAAACTTCATACGATATTTTAAACTTGAAATTTGGTCAGAAATTTGCTGTTTTTCCCTCTCCTCATGGGTACATTGTATAATAATAGTGTGTTAATGACGAAACAAACCTTGTTTTAGTTCAGCAATCGAACCTTAACGAGAGAGATTTTGTGCGTTGACAACCCTAGCCACACCGGGGCAAGCCAACTCACATTCGACACTAAAACGAGGTTAAAACCCTCACAGTGACGTTTCTAACCCTATTTCCTCAAGCTTTCCTTTGACTAAAAATAAACATGCACGTATATGTAGGGAAAATACTGCGATATATCGATGCTCATACGTTGTGCCAACGACTGACGATGAATTATTAATAGACCCGGCAGTCTCCAGATCTCTAATATCTCTATGTGAAAACCCTGACTTATATCGACAAATACAGAGCTTATATCGAGATCTGAAATACATTACTTTTAAAAAGATGACGAACAACAGTTCACATTGAGTAATATCAAAAAATGTCAAGTATTACTACTACTTACGTTTCATGTGGTTTTTAGGCATATACTATATGAGTTATGCGTGTGTAAGCGAGACGGCAACATGCGTGACGTCACGCCGAGACAAAGCAACAGTTACAAAACCGCAATTTTTTTGGGTTTATGCTGACTCTTAGGTTTTGATACTTTTTTCTAGTAATTTGTAATATTTGTATGTTTGTTCCCATGATAGAAAAGATAGATGGGCCATTTTTTCAAAGTTGATGTCCTACTTTTTTGTGGCATAGGTTTTTTTATATGATTTCTACTGAGAATCGTGAGCTTTTTCAATCCCGATAGATGAAAAAAAATTGTCCCAAAATTTACATACTTCTTACCTACATTTTTCGAACTTCCCATTCTGTTAGCGCCATTATAGTACGCGTAGTGACTAAAATGTGAGAATTTTGTTTTCGTAAAAAAATACATATTACTACTTTTTCTAATCAGTATGTAGGTACTACAACAGATCACAAACTGTTTGTTACGTAATTCACTTAACGCCCAAACCAGCCTCCACATTTTACAGCGGAATATACAACGTGCCTAACAAATTAGACCGAACAAATTACGTGTAAATCGCTTACTGAATTGATTAATTGCTCAAATTTGGTTAATGACCACGCACTGGATACGGACACAGTATTGAAAATGACAGTAAGCTATTTCCCAAACACATACGAAACGAAGCAGATAATTTAGGACGTTCGAGTTTCGTACTAAAGTGTAACTCATATCTGATAAGATAATAACCTTATCGAGACACGAAAAACAAAGTATCAAATCACATTACTACACTATTTCCACATGACAGTGTGGGTATCTATATACATTCGAAATTAGTACAAAATTAAACACATCTAACATTTCATGTAATTTTATCCGATTTGGTTGATTTTTTTACCTGAACTGTTATATTCGTTATTTGTGAGACATTTTAGTACAAAATCCCACAATGTCACTTATGTATTAATGATTAATTAATGTATGACATCCCAAAGGTTCAAAAACTCTACAGGTGGCGTTACAGGTACTTAGTATACGCTGCAGGATCCGTTTTATAGTATTATTCAATTTCATGAATAACTACCGCGGTAATCTATATTTTTTGCAATAACTCAATTTTTTTTTATTACGACATTGGTAAACTTCGGTATTTTTTCTTTGGCGCGGTAATCGAAGAAAATAATAAGAAGAGTGTAACTTCATGCCCGAAACGTCAGGATAATATTAGACGTATAGGTAAGTTTACGCAATTTAGACCCATTCAATCAAATATGAGTGATAATCGTGAAGTTTAAAATCAAAATAAAAATATTAAGCTCACAATTTCCTTTAAACATAGACTACTACAGTACACTCTACTCTGACAACAGGCGTAACGATGAGCCGTCTCGCGGTATCAATTAACGATATCTGCGAATTATTTAAACCATAACTCACAAACAAGTATAGTATAGCAGATTTATGTGGATCGATATTAGCGTCGGGCAGATACGATCTATGTTGCGCTGTCAATTAGCATTTCGGACATGCGCAGTGTTACGGGTTTACAATTAAACTAAATATTAAGTCCATTCATCCTTAGTAGTCTTATCTAGTAAACAACTTTCTAACCTCTAAAAGTACACGATTTCTGTTGTAAACTGCTGTTTCGATGAGAAGATATGAGAGATATAGTCGCAAATGTCGCAATGTGCCTACAAAAGCAAATTTTATCATACAAGATGAATTCTACAACTTCGGAATTCTGTATATAGTATGACGTAGAAAAAATCGTCAATCCCTACGTTAAGACCTAACTTCCAGGTCAAATAGGCTCCCGTCGCTCACGTATCGTTTTTATACCCTAATACTGTGCCTCCACCTTCAGGTAAAATACTTGGCTTATTCGAATAAATTATTCGATTTGTTTCATGCTAAGCCTTAGAACAGGCTCCAAGTGTATTCATTGTCAAAGCGGGGCGCAGCGGTTATCAAAGGGGGGCGTAGCGATTATCAAAGGGGGAGCAGCGATTATCAAAGATATTATATTATCAGAAAATGAGAGCGTGACGCACAATAGTAATTATGTATCTTATCAGCCTCCATAGCCTAGTTGGTAGTGACCCTGCCTACGAAGCTGGAGGTTCCGGGTTCGAATCCTGGCGAGGACATTATTTGTGTATTTATTTATCACAGATATTTGTTCCTTGGTCATGGTTGTCTACGTATTTAAGTATCTATATGTATCTATCTATTATATATATCGTCGCTTGGTACCCACATCACAAGCCTTAATTGAGCTTACCGTGGGACTAGGTCGATTTGTGTAAGATGTCCCAAGATATTTTTTTTTTTTTTTTTATCTACATAATATTATGGCCAGCATCACCTTACGCATTTCACACAAATTTCTTTGTCATTCACGTATTCGAGTTTTTCTAGTACTTTTGTAAAAATAAATGTGTAATGAAAAACATGGCGTGTGCCACGGGCGGTTGGTACAAGAATTATGAAATCGTCTGCAATTTTTTATTTACCCCCTGAACACACAACGTACTATTTCTTCGAAGGGCGTATTACAACTTTCATTTGTCACCACCCCAACTCCTCCTGCGGGTGTCGTAAGAGTCGACTAAATGATTAAAGTGTCACTGACCATTCTACAAGATTGATGATGGGCAGCAGCGTCATCATAGTGGACACATTACTGCGATCGCCAATTCGCTTGCCCAGCGTGGTGATTATGAGCATTTACCTCCTATTGCGTCTATACGCATAGTTAATAGGAGAGGCCTACCTACGTCCAGCAGTGGACTAAAATAGGCTGATGATGTGTATGTGCGTATTACAACATACCCTGCTCTAAAAGACTGTATTGTTCACTAGAATCCCCGAACGCGCAAAATAGTATCCAAAGTTTATTTATTCAGGATCATAAATCAAATCGGCACGTGTTGGCGCTGTGATGGCTATACGCAAAAAGGCGGGTAAAAACAAACTTACTTTTTATACTATTTACCGAAACGTATATTACGCTGGGGTGCAAAGTTAAGGAAAAGGAACGCATGAGATATAAACAACGGATGATATATTATGGCAACATAAGAGTTCTCTTTCTGGTGTTATTTATCGAAATAAGGCGCGCTGGGAGACTTGGGCCACAGACTTATTGTTAGACTCCGCATTTGGGTATTTCTCATTTAGGTTTGTGAGTTGTTACAGCCATGTAAAAGTGTATGTTGCTAGCGTGTGCCAGCGCTGGTCTTCTGATGAGGCCATTACGTGAGCAGTTTCACGGCAGGTAGCACGGCATAATACAAATAAACAATACTAATTACCTACATTACTATTATTGATATTTGCCGTGTGGTGACGGCAGTAAGAATACATTTGTCACCACTCCAACTCCTCCTGCGGGTGTCGGAAGAGTCGACTAAGGGATTAAAGTGTCACTGACCATTCTACAAGATTGATGATGGGCAGCAGCGTCATCATAGTGGACACATTACTGCGATCGCCAATTCGCTTGCCCAGCGTGGCGATTATGGGCATTTACCTCCTAATGCGTCTATACGCATAGTTAATAGGAGAGGCCTACGTCCATCAGTGGACTAAAATAGGCTGATGATAAATTACCTGCAACTAAAATGACAGACATAACACAGCAAACAAAAATAATAAATCGGGCCGGCCTTGTCATGGCCGTACATTATCGTACGTCATGTATCGTAAATAAGTATCAAAATGCTAGACTTCTTGGAAATCCTTCACTTTCGAACATGGTCGTGACACATCTGTCAAACTAAATAAGAAATGCCCATTTAGATGAGTTAACGAAGAGTGTGAGGTTATCACACATAGGTGCAATTTTACATGCGACCGATAGATAAGTGTCTGGCCGTGTGGTGACGGCAGTTAGAATACGTTTGTCAACACCTCAACTCTTTCAGCCGGTGATGTAAGAGTCGACTAAGGGATTGAAGTGTCACTGACCATTCTTTGGTAAAAGATTGATGATGGGCAGTAGCGTTATCATAGTGGACACATTCCTGCGATCGCCAATCCGCTTGCCCAGCCGATTATGGGGATTTACCTCCTAATGCGTCTACACGCATAGTTAATAGGAGAGGCCTACGTCCAGCAGTGAACTTATAAAGGCTGTTGATGTGATGCTTTATCTAGTTGAGGTGATCTGTGTTCAGGGCCTAAGGGCCTGCAGTATCAATAAGAGAACGATGTAAAAGTTGGCTGGTCAGTTGAAA
Organism: Thaumatotibia leucotreta; assembly: GCA_025490895.1. Taxonomy (NCBI): domain Eukaryota; kingdom Metazoa; phylum Arthropoda; class Insecta; order Lepidoptera; family Tortricidae; genus Thaumatotibia; species Thaumatotibia leucotreta. The sequence continues at coordinate 13,240 of JALPQI010013550.1, read as the reverse complement.
CTTGGGTCGGGATTCGCGCAGTTTGTCAATAAAAGTTTCAAAGTAATTTTACCTTGGGACTGTGTTGTATCTTTTTATGAAGTTTGCGGGAACCGAGGTTTATTACGTTCATATAGTCCCAGATAGAATCTATATGATGCAGATGTATCTGATGGCAATATTTTACAGGCTTTTAATTAGTTTCAGTTATTGTTTGAATGGGCCGTGTGGTGACAGCAGTAACAATACATTTGGGGACAAAACGACGTAGTGCCATCTGAGTCACGCTGGTTTAATGCAAAATGATGCTACTTAAACTATGCCATCAAACTATGATCATTTTTAATCTAATTCAATGATTTCATTAATTGTAGAGTCCGAATGTCATGTCTTCATATAGCGCTAGAGCAGGGCTATAATTAGATAATAGGCCATAAATATATTAAATAAAAAAAAAACATACAATCTAACAAATGGATTTTAACAATTATGTCGATATGGCGACTATCTTTAGGAAAAAATCTAGAGAGGCAAGGAACAAAACCTCAACGTAGAAGAAAAACAAAACAAAAACGGAAATACGTAACCAAGTATCGATCATCATTGAAGAAAAAAGTCGGATAAGTAACGATAACAAACGTTAAAGTAACTCCAGTACAAGACCGCTAAAACTGCCTGAAAAATATGCTGGACTAAGCCCCAAGTCAGCAACAAAGTAAAACCGGGAATTTAGCGCCACCACCGCCCTTACTATCAGTCCGAAAATGACTGATAACATACTATCGACTCTAATTTAGAACCCTAGGCGAATCAAGAATCCAAATTACAAATAGAAAATTTCTTACAATGTGATTTATAATGTTACTTTGACATATTTCTTAAGTGGCATAGGGTTCCAATTGGGTAACTGTACTAAAATCTACAATCAGTGTATTAAATCCTAAACTTAATCATAAACAGCGTAGTGTGCTCGTACTTTCATATCGAGGGTGGCATGATGAAACCCCATAAGTCAAGATAACTATTCATTGAAATTACAACAGTGAGTTAGTAACCTAGAAATGTAACCACGGTAATTTACTTCAGGGCTACCACGACCTAGTAATATGATTCAGTTTAGGATCTAATCTGAATTGCGATGTATCTGTTCCATGGAATAACTGTCAAGAACTAACAAGCAGAGCCTAAACTGAATCGCATTAAGAGATCATAGTAACCCCAGGTGCAAGAAAGAAACGCTATAAATAAGCTTCCCCAGACGTCTATCCCATACGACGATCAACCGCAACATAACCGTAGTACGGGTACCGGATTAGCGCGGAAAAGTTTGCGGCGGAAGTTTTCATCTCTTGTTGATGTTGAAAAATAAAAAATAGGGGAACTAGAATCTAGGGGTGCCGGATAAGAGATGGGGGGATTAAGGGCTGAGACGGAAATGGATCCAACGGATGTTGATAAGGGAACAGCGGTAACTGGAGAATCTACCGTTCAATACATCGCTTGTCTTTGACAGTTGAGATAATCAATAAAACTTACACACTCATTTTCAAAATGCGATGCGTCACGTCCACATTTTTGGAGAGTGTTTTTGTGACTTGAAATGCCTATCAATAGTATAACCAACAAAACAAAGCACGTGCAGACATCATTGCACAAAATCGGAAACCTCTTAATTCCATTTGATGAATTCATAAGCAGAGAAGTAATGAAGTAATGAATGAATAAATAAAGTAATTTGCGATTTCAGCGGATCATGAATATGTATTGTTATTGGAACGCAATAATGGCTGAGTGTATTACAAATTTGACAAGCATATAAAAACTCGCGTAATTTCGGGTAATCGGGTACCTAATAAAAGGTTATGTATATATATATATATATATATTCTAAGCTATGTGTAATAATCAGTGATCGGTTTTTTGGGTTCCCCCTAACGGGATTTCGCGTATAAAAAATTACGGGTGTGCTATAAAAAAATAATTTAACACTACTGTATTATACACACAAGAGCCTACTTTATGAAACAGAAATATGGCAATATAATTAAAATTTATTACTATAGGACACCCGCCAGGAGAATCCAAAAAATCGATCACTGGTAATAATAATCCAAATATCTGGGATCGGTTCATGGATATCACTTGATGTGCCCGTGAATGGGTTGCAGCAGGTGTACAACACAGCAAATTTTTCCAAAGGGCCTCTACGTATTGGATCTGTATCACCGGGCAAGCTTATCAAAAAACCGGGATTTGTAAGCCCGTGATTCCCAAGGAGATCCAAATAATTGCTTGCTAAATAAAATCGATATTTCTATGAATTAACCAAACCGTTCCATAATTCAGCATGTATCAAGCGAATGTCCCAATAAGGATCAAGTTTCCGTATCACCTAACACAAATACCAAGAATCCACAACTATCAGACATCAAAAGGCCAAGCCGACATTATCAGATTGCTATTAAAACTAAGTTACATCGAGATGTTTAACTTCCTCGATCTATGACGTCACAGAACGTTCCGTCTTTGAGACATTGATTTGATTTATCTATCTACTTCGATTTCGCCGGCAATCTCAGAAGTGCTCTGTACCGTAACTTACCTATAACTGTACCTATCTAACGTATTTACTGTTTTCTATTCAGTACCTACTAGATTTCTTATTAAGCAAAAGAGATACAGAGACGAGAACAAATAACGCGTAATGAGCTGGTTAATTCTTGTGTCAAGATAAAAGAAATACATGAAAAGAGAATGAAAATAGAAAAAACACAAACACAAAAAGAAAACTTTAGACCGACATGTCATCAAACGAATATCCTAAAAGAACATCGTCAGTCATAAATCTACAAAAATCGTCTTCAAATAATGCAAGCTACACAACTATTTATAACTACAATTAAACGGCTAAACTCACGTGTATTGTCTCAATGCTTGATAATGAAGACCTAGGCTCTCCGAAAATTGTCGCGCGTAGTGACACGTGAGTTAAACTGTTTAATTATGGTTATAGCTATTATGTCTCACGAATGTTAAAATTCAATCAAAGCTAGATAATTTAAAAATGACCAAGCAAATTACCCTAACTACAAGATAAGTATCAACATATTTACAAATAATAAAAACATAAAGACAATTAAATCAAAACTATCGTGAAAGAGGACACAACATATGATCATTTTCATCATCATCATTTCAGCCAAAAGACGTCCACTGCTGGACATAGGCCTCCCCCAATGATCGCCAATATGACCGGTTCTGCGCTGCTTGCCTCCAGCGGGTTCCCGCGACCTTGACCAGGTCGTCGGACCATCTTGTGGGAGGTCTGCCCACACTGCGTCTTCCGGTACGTGGTCGCCAGTCCAGCAGTTTCGGGCCCCATCGGCCATCTGATCTTCTGGCGATGTGCCCAGCCCACTGCCACTTGAGTCTGGCAATTCTGCGAGCAATGTCGGTTACTTTGGTCCTCTTGCGGATCTCCTCGTTTTTGATTCGATCACGCAAGGAAACTCCGAGCATTGCTCTCTCCATTGCCCTTTGAGTGACTTTGAGCTTTTTGATCAGGCCCATAGTGAGCGCCCACGTCTCCGTACCGTAAGTCATCACTGGCAACACACACTGGTCAAAGACTTTTGACTTAAGACACTGCGGTAAATTCGATGAGAAGATTTTTTGCAACTTCCCGAACGCTGCCCAGCCAAGTCGGATTCGACGATTTACCTCTTTCTCAAAGTTGGACCTACCTAACTGAACAGTTTGTCCCAGGTAGACATACTCGTCAACAACTTCGAGAGTAGAGCCTCCGACTGTAACGGGAGATGGTACTACTTGAGCATTGAACATGACTTTCGTCTTGTCCAAATTCATCTTCATACCAACTAGTCCGGAGGCTCCACTGAGGTCATCGAGCATTGTTCTGAGGTCTTCAACGGTCTCAGCCATAACGACTATGTCATCGGCAAATCGAAGGTGCGTGATGTACTCGCCGTTTATATTGATGCCGCGTCTTTCCCACTCCATAACCTTAAAAACATCTTCCAGTGCAGCGGTGAACAGTTTTGGGGATATTACATCTCCTTGTCTGACACCCCGTCGCACTGGAATCGGTTTCGAGTTCTGGTCTTGGAGGCGGACCGACATTGTGGCGTTTCCGTACAAGCACTTCAATACTTCGATGTACCGATAGTCGACTTGGCACCGCTGGAGAGACTGCAGCACAGCCCATATTTCGATCGAATCGAAGGCCTTTTCGTAGTCCACGAATGCTAGGCACAGGGGCAGGTTATATTCTTCCGTTTTCTGTATAACCTGCCGCAACGCATGTATGTGGTCCACGGTGCTGAAACCTTTCCGGAAACCAGCTTGTTCGGGAGGTTGGAAGTCATCCAGCCTACGTGCGAGACGGTTCGTGATGACTCTCGAGAACAACTTGTACACATGGCTCAGGAGTGAGATGGGCCTGTAATTTTTCAGTAGAGTGGTGTCACCCTTTTTGAAAAATAGCACCACCACACTCCTGCTCCAAGCTTTTGGCGTTATCCCCTCGTGAATGACAGAATTGAACAGCTTCTGAAGGGTTTTGAGAACCGGTTTACCACCTGCCTTCAGGAGTTCGGCTGTGATTCCGTCATCGCCCGGGGCCTTGCCATGTTTGAGTTGCTTGAGAGCCTCACTAATCTCGTACAGGCTGACGTCCGGGATGTCTTCGGTATAGTGTCGGGTTAATCTTGCTCTAGGGTCTCCAGCTAGATTCATAACGGGGTCTCGGGTCGACGTGTATAGCTGTTCATAAAACTGCTCGACCTCCCTCAGGAGCTCAGACCTGGCTGTAACGAGTCTTCCATCCTCAGTCCTCAGCTTACTCAATTGGCTCTGCCCAATGGACAAATCCCTCGCAAATACTTTAGAGCCTCTATTGCGTTCTATTGCCAACTTCACACGTGCAGTGTTATATTGGCGAATATCACGCTTCAAAGACTTCGAGATCTGCCTATTGAGCCTCCGGAGCACGCAAGCATCACTCGAGGACTGAATAATCAACTCACGTCTGTCGTTCATGAGCTCAAGAGTGAAGTCTGACAGCTTTCTGGTGCTGCGAGTTCGATGCGTCTTAAAGAACTTGCTCCCTACCGTATGAACAGCTTCCACGAAACCATCGTTATAATCGTCCACTTCGCTCCCTAGGCATTCGAAACGGTTTTGGAGTTCCAGCTGAAAGTTTTCGGGATTTGTAAGTTGGATCGGTACTGGGCGGAGCGTAGACTTAATCAGTCGCGATCGTTCGAGCTTGAATTTAATATTCAATATGCCTCGAACCAGTCGGTGATCACTTCCCATTTTAACGGCGTTGATCACTGAGACATCATTGAATATCTCTTTTCTCGTGGACATGATAAAGTCTATCTCATTCCTCGTCGCACCGTCAGGGCTCATCCAGGTCCACTTCCTATGCTCTCGTTTCTTGAAGAATGAGTTCATCAGATAGAGTCCTTCTTTCTCCAAGAAACCAGCCAGCAAGTGGCCCCGACTATTCCTACATCCAACTCCAAATTGCCCCACTCGCAGCTCTTCACCGTCTCGCTTGCCCAACTTCGCGTTGAAGTCCCCCATGACAACGGTGAACTGAGTTTTTGAGCTATGTATGGCACTTGAGATGTCCTCATACATAACTTCGACCTCGTCGTCGGAGTGCGTCGAAGTCGGTGCGTATACCTGTATGACCTTCAACGAATATCGCTGCGTCATTCTAAGTACAAGGCACGCTACCCTGGACGACACACTCTCGACTTTCACCACATTGTTCACAAGGGACTTGTGGACGATAAACCCGACACCTCCTTGGGACTGCTGGTCGCCCTCCCGGAAATAGAGCAGGTTACCTGACTTCAGAATTATCGTGTCCTCACCCTCTCTTCGGACTTCCGATAACCCCACGATGTCCCATCGTAACCTGCTCAATTCTTCCTCCAGTTCAACAACCTTCTCATCCGTCCGCAGTGTTCGGCAGTTAAATGTTGCCAGGGCCAAAGGTCGTCGGTGGTGGTAGCCGGGACTTCGCCGGTGATTCTTCGCACCCCTGACCCCACCAGTATCCTGACTGCTATTCAGATGCAATTAAAATCACGAAAAACGAGCTCAGTACTTGGTAAGCAAACCAAAAGAAATGTCACGCGTAGTGACTAAAAACAGGCGAGTTTAACCATTTTATGGTACAATAAATATGAAACTCGACAATTTTACACGAAATTATACATAACATTACCGTATGACAGCAGTGCTTTATTAAACATTTATAAAACTTCCGCCGAAAATGCATATGTATTCGGAACCGCCAAAACAATACAGGGTGGTTTTAAAGCGTATGGATTTTCAAAAACAACTCGGAGCAAAATGCAAATGGCTTCCGCTACAATTTACAGTCGAGAACGAGTTTTGAGCAGAAGTTTAACAGCGGGGACACTATTGTCAATTTGTCATAAACGCCGGTTTAATTTGATGACTTTTTTAGGGACACTAACTTTTGACGTACTAGTAAAAACGAAAGCAGTTTTACAGAACACTAACAATAAAGAACGAGGTAAAATATAAACAACAATTGAAAAAAATAATGTTAAGAATGATAAATTGATAATATTTACTAAAAAATAGATTCAGATATTACAGTTATGTCGTTGAGCAGATATTTAGTCGATAATACTTCGTTTTGATTTTTCTAACGACATACCCAATTGAGGACTTAAACAAATAATGTTACTGAAGGAAAGCAAGTTAATCAGAAACAAATAAACTTTCTTCAGCTTTTATGCGAACGGCATAAAAAATATCACGGAGGTTCGCTGTTACTTGTAAAGGTTTTGAATAAATAAAATAGTGTACGTATTATCCTGAACATAAAAATACACATAGCTTAGTGGTAGTGACCCTGGCTACGAAAGTGGAGGTCCTGAATTTGAATCCCAGCGAGAGCATCTATTTCTATATTCAGCACATAAAGATGAATGCCTTCAAATTTGTTTTTCACCCACAACACTAAGACGCAATTGAGTTTAGTGTGAGACTAGGTCGATTTGTGTACGCCTGTACGGTAGATTTGTGAATGAATGTATGTGACAATGATATTTGTAATACTAAGTTTGAAATGCTATGGTCCTAGCTGTAAGTTACAAATGTAATAAAATAATATAAAAATAAAATAAAATATAATTATCAAAGCTCGGCGAGGTCGAGCTGTTTTCATACTAAATGTCACGTGATACATGTCATGTAGTATGAAAACAGCTCACCCCCGCCGAGAATTGATAATTACAATTACTTAATTTTCGAGCGTTTAATATTAATAATGGTAACTCTGTTTTATGTTAGTACTGACGGCTGTTAGGTTTCGTAGTTTTAACAACGGGACGTATTTTATGAATAATGGCGTTTCTTGTGCATAGCACTAAAGACCAGACTTGCGAATACTTATTTATGAATAAGCTGATATTGATGAAGGGGAGAAGACTTTCATAATAATTTAACACTTCACTTCATCAGCCTATGTTAGTCCATTGCTGGACGTAGGCGTCTCCTATTAACTATGCGTATAGACGCATTAGAAGGTAAATGCCCATAATCCCCACGCTGGGCAAGCGGATTGGCGATCGCAGCAATGTGTCCAATATGATGACGCTGCTGCCCATCATCAAGCATGTAGAATGGTCAGTGACACTTTAATCCCTTAGTCGACTCTTATGACATCCGCAGGAGGAGTTGGGGTGGTGACAAAATGTATTCTTACTGCCGTCACCACACGGCAAATAATTTAACACAAACAACTTTTTAATTTCTCCATGAGCTCGTAGGAGATGCATTGTGTCAACCATTAGGGAGTTCGTGAAGCACTTAGTTCTCTTATTATATTCACATAGAACCAGTCTGTGTTTAAGGGTAGGCAACGCAAATGTGACACCGTTGAAGGCACAGCACAGAGTAGTTTTTGCGTCAGCCCTATTTTTTATAATTTGTGTATTTTATGATACTTTTTTTCAGAATCACAAGGTTATAGGTAAGAAAGAAAAAGTTTTAATTACTTATGTAGTTATACTGGCCTACATACAATAAAATCAAAAGTAACGGCTAATTTTAGCCCTCGACTTAAAAACCCCGGACAAAAGAAAACTTAGTTATAAATATAAATCTTACTTAGTTACTCTGCACGCTTATACCATCAGGCTTACACATACCAGTATTCAAGGCACATTTAGACGCCAGTGGCGATCAAAGGGTTAAAAATTGAATGTTTATTCTGAGCTTAGTACCGCCGAGTTCATAAATATGTGTACATTTTTTGCTTATTACAATGAGATAAGGTGCATAATTGTACTCACACACAGTGTTAACATCTGTGTTAACCCTTTGCGTGGCTAACTTCAGACATGTTTACTCGCTTGCAATTAGTACTACGGTAAACACCACACGGCCCGTGTAGATAATTGCTAGGGTTCATACAATGTGTGCCTTGTCACATGAGCAAATTATTCATTAGATTTTTTTTACATGTCGGTACCATATATTGTTTTTATTAACTTTATTTATAAACAAACTACAATTAGCCACTCACTTGCTTTGATTTTTGCGATAGACTCTATGTCTATGTAAAATAAGAGTGATGCCATGTAACAAAAGCTACATGAAGCAAGTGAGTGGTTAAGTACATACAAAATTAAATTTAAAAAGTATATCTAAATTCAAACTATATTATAACTATATCGTTGTTCATGAGTTTTATGCAAATGCACCTAATTTCACAGTGACTTAAATTAATAATAATACATATAATAAGGCAACAATCCTTCAATGAAATTTGAACCCATGACTTTTATCGTCGTACAGGGTCACAATAGGCTGCGGAGATAGTAGATATTTATACAGGTATAGTAACTGCAGATACATAGTTTAAAATAAATAGCTTATATTGTAGTGAAGTGTGTGAGTATAATTTCTATGTATAAATCTACCTAAAAATAAATATTGAGTTTTCAACTCAACACAGTAGCTTTAAGTATAAAGTTCAAATTTGAATGCAAATCATAAAGTTTCAGTAAACAGGGTCTCAATCTAACTTCAGTTTTAATACGCATCCCAAGGGACTGGAATTCCGAAACATTTTGTATAGAAATGTAAAACGATTTTGCTAATGCAATATGTTTACTATTAAGTAACGTGAAACGCGGTGTTCAGTCCCTCGGTGGTTATGTTTTACATACTCTGTTGAATAATATTAATAGACCTATTTGATATTGCTGTGTGCTTTATTTTTAGACTTTACATATCACCACGATGTATATCAATAAATTATACACATTGTTGACTGACATACTAGGTTTTTTAAAGTTTTAGTCATTATCATTATATTTTTCGTAATTAATTAATTTAAACGGAAAGTACATGCAAATAAAGAGAAGATTCGAGGATTCAGTCTGAAAGAGAGCGAAAAAGCTAGCTAATTCCTGGAAATTTCTCATTTTATCACACATTTCATTCAACAATTTAAATTTCAATCAAGTTAAATATTATTCAATGTTTATAAGTTCTAACGATAAATATTATTTACTTACAGTTAAAACTTCAGCAATTCGTTGTAAGCCTAGGCCATTAAATAACTATGGCAAAGTAACACTAAAATCTGATTCAGCTTGTAACAAAATGGTTTTTTTTTATCTTGACACAACAAAGTGGCTCTACTCCACCTGATCGTAAGTGAAAAGTAGAGCCCAAATCGCGGCGGCAACGAACAGGAGACAATCAGTAACCTGCTAGCTGCCACCGCCTTGCTGGCCCGCTAGATGCTTATTCGTTGTTATCTACTTGTAATTTTGATATGCTATTGATGTATTGCTAAAATAAAATAAAAAAATATAGTTCTAGGATGGTCTAGAGAGTTTGAATTGGTTATGTACTTTAGAATCGTACACATATTGGCCACTTTGTCATACAAGAAGAATACATTTGTCACCACCCCATCTCTTCCAGTCGATGTCGTAAGAGTTGACGGATTGAAGTGTCACCGATAAAAGATTGTTGATGGGCAGCAGCGTGATCATAGTGGACACAATACTGCGAAGGCCAATCCGTTTGCATGAGCATTTACCTCCTAATGCAATAGGAGAGGCCTACGTGTAGCAGTGGACTGAGAAAGGCTGATGATGTATGTACAGTCAAAGACAAAATAAGGTGTACACAAAAAAAATATGTCCCAGTGCACTCTAATTCTGTGTAATACGAACGTCGTAACATATTTATGAGCGGATTATTTCGATACTTATTTTTGCACTTGACTGTACATATTACAATATTCAAGACTTAAAAAATACCGTCCAAATTCAGCCAAACTCTCGCTAAACCACCTTCATTAGTATTTCTATCTGTTGCCGCATGTATAGCATTCGACTTAGGAGTCTAAAAGGGAGGGAAATTTGATTTATTCTCAACTCCGTGCGAAGTGGCATATTCGTCGACGGAAGCCGAGTATCGGGCGTGCCTCAAACATATGTTGACATTCTTGCACCCTACTCCATTGTTATAAGTGCGGTTGATGTATACATATATTTGGAGCGGAGCACACATGATGAAGCTTTATTGAGCGAGGCTGAACGACTCTCGCCATTGCTTTATCGGCCGTGTGCGAAGAAACAAATAGACGCCGCTTGTATCTGTTTTTCAGTTAGGTGTTTTGAAATTAGAACGCGACCGCGTTTGTTTTATTTGAAATTCGAATTTGGAATCCCTGTTTGAAAACTATCCAGCGTCTGCTAGTGATAATGTAATGTTATCCCTGTTACTCTTGTTAGTGCTAAGTAAGAGTGAAGCAGATAGTTGTAGAGAGTAGGTAAGTATTAAGTAGCAGCAGTAAAAACCGCACGGCCATTTTTTACCTAATTTGATTTATGATTCTTGGATCGTCGAACCAATTTATAATTTTGCGCTGTCGATAAATTAACGGCCGCGCCAATTAGGGAAAAGGGCGTTGTTTTTTTGTATTCACTTGTTAATTAATTAATGCAATAACAACAAATCTTGCTGCGGTCGCTCCCTCGGGAACCTAACGGAAATGTTTCATCTCCACTTTATTAGAAGGTAAACAAAGTACGTGGAGAGGCCGCCATTTTTTTTTCTTCCGCGTTCTGAGGTATCGAAATATAAATTATAGGAAAATGCCAGTTTATTTTTATAATTCGTTAAACTGGATTTAATAACTTTTGTGTTCAAGAAAATCATCTTCCGTTTAATCGAAATCTTGTCGGTGTAGCAATTTTCTTGCATTATGTTAATTATTATTATTATTTACGATTTGTTTAATAAAAATTGAGTTCAGAATCAGAAAAGAAGAGAGGGGTCTTTCTCTTCTTCTTTAATTCCGGCAAAATATAGAAAAATAACTTAAAGAGGACAATAGTAGAATAAATGTGTTAGTTTTTAGTAAAACATCCCACTTTTTCGCTTACCATAAAGACGAGATTTGCTTGTATCTTCATATGAATAAACCGACAAAGCGGCTTTATGGCAAACGACAATGTGGGACGTTTTACTAAACTCACACACAAATAATCAATATTAAATGTCATGAAATAGCTCTTTTTTCTGTGATATATAACATACATAGACACAACAGATATATAGTAATGTAGTACTTAGAATACGCAAAATATTTCATAAGAATAAATAAATTGTTCTAAAAACTTGAAGAGTAGAAAAGGTAAAAATTTACATCAAAATGTAAGTATTACCGTTTACTGAGCCATTCTTCAAGTACAGAACCCTAAAACTAGGTAAAAAACGAAAAAAAAATCCTGTTTCCTTACAGTTGCAGAAAAATAGAATATAAGAAGATGTTTCATCGTTAACCATTCCCCGAGCATCGGTAGGGTGTCCACGATTATAAACAACTCGAGACAGAGTCATAAGTAGAGGTCCTTAGGGAACTAGGAGTAATGCGACCACGCGCTCGGTCGAAATCGGGACGCTTGCCAAAACTTAATTTGTGGCGTTTCGGCAAACTATCTCTTGATGGCGTCGATTGTTTCGTCTAATTTGAATGTGTGTTTGTCTGTTTGTTTTTCGACGTAACCAAACAGACGGGAACATCATAGAATAACAAGTGAATTATCGAGGGCTCGGAATGAAATAAATAAACATCTTGGGACATCTTACGCGAATCGACCTAGTACCATGGTAAGCTAAATTAAGGATTGTTGTGAGGGTACCAAACGACGATATAATAGAATAAATAGATATATCTTGATACATAACCACTCACTTGTTTCATGTAGCTTTTGTTACATGTCATCAGGTCATCACTCTTATTTTACATAGACATAGAGTCTATCGCAAAAATCAAAGCATGTGAGTGGTTTAATACATAAACAGCCATGACCAAGGAACAAATATTTGTGATAAATAAATACACATATAATGCACTCGCCGGGATTCGAACCCGGAATCTCCAGCTTCGTAGGCAGGGTCACTACCAACTAGGCTACGGAGGCTGACAAACGATATAATAGGAGGCTGACGATACAATATAATAAATAGATATAATATATATTGATACATAATATAATAACAACATGACAGCCACGACCATGGAACAAATATTTGTGATAAATAAAGACAGAAATAATGCCTTCGCCGGAATTTGAACCTCATATGATCACTAACCAACTAGGCTACAGAGGCTGTTTTTTTTTGTAATTGCATTTGTACTGGTGTTGTTTATTTGCATAGTCCCGAGTAGCTGAGTGGCTGCGTCATGACGACAGTAAGGATACATTTGTAACCAACTACCACCCAACTCTTCCCGTGGGTGTCGTTAGAGTAGACTAAAGGATTGATATGTCACTGACCATAAATTTATTGAAGATCATCATAGTGGACACACTACTACGATCGCAGATCCGCTTGCCCAACGTGGTGATTAAAGGCATTTAACTCCAAATTCGTCCATATCATGGGTAATAGGAGAGGCCTATGTTCAGCAGTGGACTGAGGTAGGCTGATGTTGTTATACAGTCTCGAGTTAGGTCAGAAACACGAGGTTCAACGAATAGTTAGTAGTACCAAAAATATATGGACTTAATTTTAACCCGGTGTTATTTGTGCAAATGGGGTATAATAGGTATACTATTTCTCAACACAACAAAAGAGAAACTTTAAATATAAATACAATGCTGTCTGGTAAACACACAATACCAATAAATTTCAAATTATATACTCTCACTAATTT
>JALPQI010013549.1:0-36379 GCA_025490895.1 Thaumatotibia leucotreta | reverse complement strand
GAATAAAGTGGATTTACGTAAATATTTCATGCTTAATTGTCGTTACAAAGCTGACATCGAATTGGGTGTCCCTAGAAGTGAAATTGCCCAGCCGTACCATGAGTTGGAAAGTAAGTAAAGGTCGCGCTGGGACCATATTGGAGCGACCGCGATGGCCTGCTTTACGTATCGAGTAAAACCTAACGTTACCGATATTTGCAAAGTAATGATAGGGCTACAGAATGCAGCCATATATATAAGCGCTGCCTGAGATAAGTAGCACTTTATCACGAAATCAAAACATGTAACTTGAGAAGTAATTGTGAAAATACAAATCAAAGTATTTAGTAACTAAATATTTTGATCTGTTCTTTTATTTTTTCCCCAGTAGTCACTACTTAATACTATATAAATTATAAATATTGGATGTCATTTACCAAAGAAAAAACGTGCATCACCAATGCCTGCACCGCTCGGCTGCAGGCTTCAGTCGCGAAAGCTGAGCACGTGGGTTCGATTCAACCTCGGACGTTGGTGATCTTGGTCGTTGTTTCTTTGGTATATGACATCCAATATTTATAATTTATAACATGTAACTTTAAATTGAAAATGCACCACAGCTTAATTTAGACATTCGCTCGAGCTTGTACCTAACCTTTTTTGGTTGATTCTCATTCTTAAAACGACAGAATTATAGAAAATATATATTTTTATACCCTAACACATAGGTACACGCTGTAACAAAAAGTGTTGGTGCGTTTAACTCATTCAGTATCGTATTCTGATTTGGAAAAATCAGTAAAAACATTTCCAAATAGATCAAGAGTTTTTTTCTTATTAGATTACGATACTTAATGGACTCTTATACGGATCACCACTTTTCTGTTACACATGTAAATTACTGTCAAAAGACGTTTATAATGAAAACGCGTTTTCCTAGCCAAAGCTAGTCAGTTAAAAGTAGGTAGTTAGCTTAAGAGAAAACTACTTTTAACTAAGTTTCTAGTTTAATTAGCATATAGTTATAATCTACAGTACCTATTTATTAACGTATATGTATTTTCACCCTCTAGTCAAACTTTTCGCATGACAAATTATAAGCATAAAATAACTATGTATTGTATATATCTGTAATAAAAATATCTTGCGGACTCAATTAACTCTATGAAGTTCACGGTTACGGGAAAAAAAACATCACTGAATAAACAACTCGAGCAATAACAATATATTGAAACGTGTTCCTACAACAAAACATAACATTCTGAGCCTTAATTCGTGCAATAAATAATATAGAGCCAGTCTTCACTGCAACTTGAATATAAATCGCCTAATTAAAGTTAAACGGCAGGAATATTAACCAAATACAGCGTCGGGAGCAGCAAACAACATTGTAATACTCTATAAGCATCTATACTTATAATTAACCCTTTACCGCATATCGTGACAAATTTGGGACGCTCGATATTTTCAACTACTACACTATTTTAACACATTATCTGTGTATCAAATTTACATTTAAATACTAGCTAGATATTTAAATTACCCATTAGGGTAGTTATTAAACATTAAATCTTTCGCAATGTTACAAATAATGATTGTAGAAAGTCAGTTGCAGAGATTCTGTGAACAGAGCAAGGCAGCCGTTTTTTGAACGCAGTTTTATTAAACATAAATCAATGTTTTGGTGAATTTATAGTTGTTAGTATACAGTGACATGAATCCCCAACATTTTTACGGCAGTCGACGTAAGTAATTATATTTACATTACATTGATTTATTTAATTAAATTTTGTTCCATATTCGGAACATAATGCATTCACGGCTTTTCGAACTAAGACAAATGTGGCACAACATGCAGTCTAGTCAACGAATACTAATCTTCATATTTGGAACTGTATGCATGGGACGTGTAGATCTTCTAGACGCGATGTTGGGATTTTACAGAATAAAAGTAAGGAGCAAAAAGTGGCACCACAGGCTGTTTTTCCACTTAGTAGACCCAAGTTGCGTCAATAGCTGGTTGTTGTGGAGGCGCAGCATGTCACAGAGAGGAGAAAATACATACATATATGCCTTTACTGGACTTAAAGCTGAATTTGGCAGAAGTTTTGATGGCCAAGGATACTAGAGTATTTACACCTACACGTCGCGGCAGTATAAATATTGTTGTTAAAATATGAAGTTTTTTTTACGTTTTAGGCAATAGGTACTATACTGGTCATGACATGACCTCATATTGTTCCAAATTTGTCTAGTATATCATTCTAGCCAAGATTGCATATTGTTCCAGATTTGCCCGCAATTGTTTTTCTAAAATAAAGTAATTAAAAACATTTATATGTTTTTTTCATTATTTTTCTAAGGTTATATTTCTCATTTATAATTACATATATTTTTTTCAAACACATCAAAAAATCCATGCGGTAAAGGGTTAACTACATATTTTATTTATATACGACGGATTCTTGTCGGCTTAGTGAGTGTGTGTAATGTAAATGTTTAACGTTGATCCAAATGCAAAAACCGGTAGGTACACTTGTATTGCATTGCATTACATTGATAAATGCAAATGTATTATTTAAATACGTACCTACTCCATATTGCAGGTGACTACTTCTGATCCGATCGATTAAACTTAGCGCAAAACACAGTCGCAAAGGAAAATTCGACTTGCTCTAATGACAGTTTCTAACGCTAAAAGCTCTAAATTAGGCCTCTCTATAAATATGTATAACATTTGCTACGATAGTAAGGACTCGGCTATCGCAATGTTGAAATGTATTATCAGCAATTGACGAGCTCGTTTAATTGTCATTTTATTCAAGCGGTTTGAGATATTCACGTTGGAATGGAAAGCATCGGACTTATCGACATTAGTAGGTATCAAAAAATAATGACTAAGCAAATGTTGGCGAAAAGACTCGCACATTATTGCAGTTTTAAGAATTTCTTGAATACTATCCGAGTAACCACAAAAATCGTGTAATTAAAAAAAAAGATGACACGTATCCACGGTAACAGTAGTCCAGGGAAGGAATTTGATAATCGTAGTTGTGAATCTGGATCTACTCTTCAAATGTAGTTGAAAAAGAATTTTTTTTTTTTAAAGAAACTACTGTCATGGGCGCTCATTAGTCCTGTCAAGATAAGAGAACCGAAAATGAAGTTCAATATTACTAAAATAATTATTCAGTTTTTTTCAAAGCTTGTTCAACACGCTACATACGAAAATGGTAATAGGTCCAAAGTGTCCAAACTTTATAATTATGTGTAAGGTACGATAGGTTTTGCTCGACGCGCAAATCAGGCCTCCGCGCTCGCTCCAATTAATATGTGCGAGCGCGACAGAATGCTTTACATAACGAGTAAAAACTACATAACCTATACTTGAAGAGACATGGCACGGCTACTATACGGGATCTATCATCTTACGCAACTTTATGTGACAGAATGTTTATCAAGCAATTAATTTCCTAAATAAGACCTAAATAGGTAGTATTTCCTAAATAGATATAGGTACATAGATATGTAAGCCATGGAAGCCACTCAATATTTAGAGGCTGCGGGAATAAAACGGGGACGGAGATACATTATAGGTTCATACAAAAACAAACACAGTACCTTACATTTAAATTTTGATGGACTAAATTGGATAAAACTGCGACAGCTAGTTCAGGAATGAGAAACAGCTGCTGTAATGAGGCGAACAGAAAACCATCAAATGTTGACTTTTTAATAAGCTTAATTTTATAATAATTTCTTATTAAAATCTTAAATTGTTTATTAACTTCTGGGACAACCCATGCCATATGTCATATCCTGATTCGGGACTGACTGATTGTACTACTCGTAAACAACAAAAAATGCAAACTAATAGAAACTTTACTGTCAAACGCCATATAGGTAATATGTTTCGCGTTAATTCACATCAGACTACTATTAAATATAATATTGTAACGAATTAGGTAGAGTATACCTACATATACAAAGTATACGTGTATATATTACCCATGGCATTTTACAAATTCTTTGTAATATAATACGTTCGTTTATACACGTTTGCATATTTGAATAACATATTAATACATCTGCAAGTATAAGTGGTCGCAAAATAAGTATTGAACTAAACTATGTCAGAACTAAACTAACTACAGTAATGCCTCAATGAGCAGACAAGTTTGAGTCTGGGAATAGAATACCACTATTCTTGAGCATGCGCTATTAACAGGTGAAAATTGACAATATCTGATCTGATACCTATCAGGGTGCGTAGCCAACATGGCAATCGCTAAATCTCAGTCGCGAACGAAGCGCAACTGTCTTTAGTGCTCTAATAAAAAAGAATGACAGAGAGAGAGAAAACTACGATAGCTACTAAGCTTTAGCGAGTAGTAACTCGGTACCTGCAATATGCCGATAGGACAGACACCTCCTTCGCCGTCTCTAATAAGCCTGTTTTTGCACGGCGAGGTGGCCAAGCTACTGGAGGTGGAGCGGCAGGTGCCCTTCGTGTCGGTGGCGGGAAAAGATTTTCACTCGTGGCAATCTCGGCCTGTTCTTCTGAAACTTTGTTTGGTAGTGTCGAAGTGACGTTCGTGTATGGAATACCTAGTGTATGTACCGAGATTGAAAATGATAGGTGTACATGCTTAGAGTTCGTATCAGTAAATGTACTAAACATTTAACAATCAATATCGGCAGGAAATACCTAGTGCAAAGGTATTTTAAATGTGGAATTTTTATTATACATACAATTTGCGATATACCACACTTCTAGATCAAAACAGTATTAGCTATTTTTTTTTTGCTAAGGGTGTAAATTGTGATCTACAAAGTTCTTAAGAGATCTCAAATATACCATTTTGAGTTACTACTGTTTTGATGTGTGCGATAGTTAATTAAACTGTCTGGACTTTGTCATATTCATAGCTTTAAGAGACGGAAGATAATCGTGTTTTGTACGTACCTAATAATTATAGCTTCGTAGATACGTAGTTTGTGTATTGCTCCTTAAGAAAAAGGACAGAGAAAGAAAGAAACCTGTTATTCCGTATTTTAATTTTCAGAGTGCTAAGACAAGTTGCCAATCACTAACGCTTAATCGCCAATCGTAAGCGAAAGGTAGCCTACTGTCTTTGTCGCAATAATATGAAAGAGTGACAGAGAGGGAAAACTACGATAAGCTACTAAGCGTTAGCGATTGGCAACTTGGCTAAGCATCCAGGTTCGGACCCCTTAAACTTATAACAGACAAAACAAGATTAGTTGGCATCAGCAGATGATTTATCAGCATCGGAGCCGACAAGACGATCAGACGAGGCCGCTGCGGCGACGTGTGCGCCTGTCGAACAATGTAAAACCCGCTTTATTTGTCCGACGAACGAGACGACTGACACAATAATGCTCTCAATGAGTCACAATAGCGAATTAAGTATTATTTTAAATTGACGTAATTGAAAAATATGCAGCCGGTCGCGCGCTGGACTCGTATAAATTGATTCATGTATAATATTACGCAGGGCCGGCGGCCGCCTGGCGGTCACGAAAAGGAATAAAATAGACGTTATTAACTTTACAACATTGTATTCCGTTGCAATTGTCTTACGTATAATAATAATCAAGTACTTATTGAACGCAAATAAGTAATTTCTTACGAAGGGAGAAATAATTTACCTAATTGACCTTTTAAGTAGGTAGCCAATTCAATTAAACTTTACTTAATATGTTTTTTTCATAATAGATTGATACCAATTGTGCCAAGGTAAAATTATGGTAAAGCTTATTTTTAAGGATTTTTAGTATTGTAGCTATGTAGATGAAGGTACATCATACATCTAATTGCTATCTTAGAGTAAGAGAAATGGATTGTTAGGAAGGATTATCACGAGAATAATATTCAGAATCGTAAGATATCATATAAAATATACGGGTGCGTATAGCCTACTTTTCTACCAGGTAGCGTTATCTATTGGCTCATCGACAAATAGGGATGCACTTCAGTAATTTCAGTATATTATACTACCTATAAGCTAGGGTCTCGCGTCATCCATACCTACTTGTCTTGATGCCTAAAAGCACTTTAATGCTGCTTAAATTTATTATTTTTATGATTTTTTGATTTGATCGATGTATAATCATTAATCAAAATAGGATTATAACTCATAATACTATTGTGATTAATGATTTCTGTACGTATAATTTCGTACGTTGTCATGTTTGTCATAATAATAATAAATAAGGAACCTGGTTGGTTTTTCACATTATACTAATTATGACACAGGATGAACTAAGGCAGACTTCGTTCGCAATTTGCAAGGAATTAGATTTTTTATGGCCTACCATCACCCTAATATAGTAGCACCTTCTCGTGTGCCAGAACAGGTAGAAAGATTTAATTTACGCAAAATAATTATATGATAGCAAATTATGACTCAGGTAAGAACCTAGGTAAGTAGGTACTTAACCCTAAAATCTAAAGTGAGACTTTGTATTCTTATTCTTACTGAAGCGATGATAATGACGCGAAATAAAAATGGGACCATACAATCCAGACATTTAAAACAAACTTTAGGTATCAGTTTTCATTGATCGTCTTTAATATGTAAGAATGTATTGTTATAAGACAACAGGTGTAACGTAATTATCTGCTTTTAATAATACAAGTATTAACATTAAGGCCTGTACAGGATGAAATCGTCGTGCAGGTGAAACAAACTGTACGAACGAGTAATTCAAAAGGTAGAGCAGATCCTAATAATCAGATATAATATCGAAGTCATTATATTTTATTTTTATGAATCTATCGAATACGTCTGTATTTATTGGCGATTTAAACTATAAAACTCGAATAATCATAACATTATAATGCATGACAAATGATACGTTACATTGTTATTAAACTTATCGTTTTTTATTATTCGTGACTCCAAAAAATGTTAATAATACCGCGAGCGGCTTATATTGGACGTAATTACAGTATTTCGTGGTTCGCTTCGGTGGGTTTTGGTTCGGTCAGAATATCAGCAAGGGTAAATACCAGTCCTGACGCCATTTGGCATGATTCAAATATATTGTTGTTTTCGATTAGGCCTCATAGATTGCCCGGAGCCGCTACAGCCCGGCGCACACCACACACTATTCCAACTCCGTACAAAAGGTAGTCATAATGGCCGAAAGATATTTGAATATTTTTTGTAACGTATTGTTATAGATAGGTAGCTATTTAATGTAGTCAGCTGCATAATGCAAGGCATTCATACATTACTGTTGTTTTATGAAAGGAGTCAAAGATGAGTTTATTATGAACTGTCAAATATATAACTTTATGCTATAAGTATTTATGTATGTAAAGGTACACCCTTAGATCGTTACCAGATGATATTGCGCTGGTACATATATAGGTATTTCGTAATATCGCTTATAGTAATAATACATAAACGAGTACAATATGTTAAAGCTCAAAATTAAGACTTGACTTTTCATTGATATAAACGATCAAATGGAAGTACTTAATCTGGTTCCTAATAATTTAATAAGTTCAAAATCGGTTTTATGATAAGTTTTAGGTTATTTTATGCCATAGAGCTCAGAGGGAATTGTTTGGCGATATACCAAGTCAGTAGAAAAACAAAATAAAACTCAAGTTTTAGATCACAATGTTGCTTTATCATTTATCACCAACTTAAAGCCTTGAGTTTACATATTTTTTTAACTATATTTATTAGTACATACTATCGTAAAAATATATCTGCGAGCGTCTTTCACGAAATGTGTCAAAGACGTCAAATGCTATAGAAATTCAGCCATATTTGTTTAATTGTTTGGTTTCTGTTGGCGAACAGTATACAAATTGTATTAATTAATCTATAGATACCGTTGAGTGTTTAAAATGTGTGTGTTAATGTTTTAGTGAGAATTAATTTAATTGCGAAAATCAGTGCTAAACACACATGACAGTCGGACGTGCCGCCATAGTTACGTTGCACTTGATACGTAGAACGTCCGTACTCCGTATGACCACTCAAGGCCAGCAATAATTATGTCAACCGCATACCTATATTTTTTACATGCTGAGCACAAAAAATTATAGACATCTTTGAACCATAATTTCTATTAAACATACCCAATCGTACATGATACGACTCGAATTACTGCATCTAATTACATACCCATGCATCAGTGCCCCTAACTCGTGGACTAGCAGCAAGCGAGAGCCCCCGCGATAAGTGTATTATAACATTTATAAATGAACGACTACAGGTAATACCTAGTAGCTTGTAAATATTACTAATATACATAATACTTTCACGTATTATTCAACAACAATTACAAGGGTAACATCAATTTATTTGTAAGTTACTTAAGTTGTTTTTTTTAGGTCGATTATATCCTTATGCCAGACATAGAATTTCATGTCTCGGACGCATCTTGACTATGACTTATCTTCTAACTAACTAAGCTTAAGTGTCTATTTGCGCAGGCATGTAATATTTAAAACTGTACTAAATATATAAACATTATATTCCGTATTTTAATATTGTATTGTGAGATTTTCGTGTGATGGTTGCAAGTTTCTCCTATGAGTTCGGGTATAAATAGTAATGGCAATTTTTGTTTTCTCATTATTTATTTTTTTATTTTGGGCGTTCAGTTTTCATTGATTATATCTTGGATTTGTTTCTATTATTTTAGTGGTCCCGGTGTGAGAATATAACAGTTATGTATATTAATTATATTATATAAATGTATAATAAATATTTTAACAGATCTTCCTGTCACATATTCTGGTTAACCTGATTACTACCATTTATCGATAGTTTAATAAATACTAAATATTCTAGATACAGGTTTAATATTTAGATTCATCATTCGTAAATTTATCAAGGTCTTTGCTTAATGTTGAAGTCGGTTACTGTTACGGTGTCAATATACTAACAGATCACAATTAGACAGTGAATAGCCATTTAATTGGCACATCAGCAACAATACCAGGTAAGATACCAAATAAATGTTCTTTTAAATCTACTAGAACTGCTATGGTGGTGGTAAAAATGAAATTTATTTTAGAAATCGAGAGGCAAAAAGTAAATAGTGAACCCGAATTGTGGATAAGAAAACAAAGCGTCGCTGGTTGGACAAACAGAAATGGGTTAGGCGGTGTGTGTCCTACAATAAATAAATGTTGGATGTGCCGGGTAGTATCCTATAGGATTAAGAGCATAAAAGTTTTACATAATATCAAGCAAGAATTATTCTTATTGTTAAATTAAACACTGTACTGGCGTTAGGAACGCTATGAAAATGTAAAAGTAAAATGTTTGTAAAAGAATCAAACATTGAAAAAATTACATTAGGAATGCCATCATGCATTGGTATAAATGACCTTATTGAGGTTGGTTGTCGCCTGAGATAGGGGTTGTGTTGTGACCCACGCTACATGTCGTTTCTGGTGCATTGTATCTAGCTGCTAACGTTTTCATCACACCAGCAGGCTTAGCACATGATTGGCGCGACAGTATCTCGCCGCGAGATAGTCTATCCGTCCCTCTTTTGTTAATTTAGCTAGTGAAGGACGGGAGATATATCTCGCGGCGACATACTATCGCACCAATCATGTGCTAAGCCTGCTGGTGTGATGAAAACGTTAACAGCTAGATACAATTCGGCCGGTAAGTTGCAATTACATTGATGTAGCGTAAGGAAGTAATATGGGTATACTAGTACCCTACGTCATATTATTCGTCATAATATTACTCTCTCTATTTATCTATTGCAGATTACTTTTCTGTCTGTGTGTTTTGTACACATCTAACGAAGCCTGCGCTGTAGATTCGAGACATGTATTATCTAGGTATTCACATATAAGAGTTATTAATTAAAGTAATTTTAACATTTTTAACGGGAGATTAAACATTTTGATAACATGTAGGTATGACACTTTTATTATGTACATCATATTTCTGCCTAGGTACTACAGAAATTATCGTGACGAATAGATGACAACAATTTTTTTAAACAATTTGACCATAATCTGTACTGGGCCAGGATGTGTCCTGTCCTTGAAGGTATTTAAAGTTATTTGATATTTCCCCTGTAGGGAAATATAAAAAAAAAATTAAATACCCTAAAGTTCGGTACTTGCTGCCTTTTAATTGTAAGTAACATCCTGTATCTTGTGTAAATAATTAAGGGCGAGACAATGAGAGTGTATTTTTTAGCCGCGGCCAACTAAATAAACAAGCACACAGATCAAACATGCGATGTTTTTGTGAACAGATTTTTCTCTTCGCTACGATACTGTCACATCCCGCGAGTATAATAAAATAATACAAAGATACTCGTACCATGCTAATAATATTTTTTGTGATCAGTGAACGATTTAAATACGATTTTTTTAGAGATAATACGTAACTGTGAAATCGTGATTTATACCCTCTCGTCTCGTCTCCGTAATTGTCTGTTAATCATTGTTATTATAAATCATCTTAATTACCTATAATACAATCAAATCAGGACAAAGGTCGGATAAAAAATAATAATAAATAATAGCGTGATATCTTAAAGCTATTCAAATAATGTCTGGATCTCTGTTAATAAGTTTTCCTTGATTACTAAACTATACAAACTGTATAACAGTGAAATTATGATGGACGTATGGTACGATATATTATGATATGTACTTGTACATGTTAAGAGGTTCCGTTTGCATGTCGTGGTAGGGAATCAATTTATAGGAATATGTAGCTCTCTGGAGCTATCGTCCTCGTCCTGTCTTAAATCTACACTCGGAAATACTTCGTAAGGTAAAATTTCGCCGAATTTAATTCCCCTTAAAAAGCTGTTAAAAATTGCATTAAAAATCACTCTTCCTCAAAGAAAATACTTCACTTATTTCCTGAGGATATAATATATTATATACACAAAACTTGCGAGAATACCATACGAAATATTTACGTTAACTGGCTCATTAAAACGCGCAGTTTAATTTGTATGATAATACCTATCGCAAATAAATATGAATGTCGCTTTGAAACAGAAATTACTATAATCACTAACCCACAGATACAACATTCAAAACACGATTGCAATGTTATTATTGTGTCGAGAACAATAGATTATTATTATAATATTATAATGAGCACGTGAGTGAGTGGTTATTTGCATCACCGACGAAAGTGTTCTTACTTCACCTGCACCATTAGTCGAGACGAATTTGTGCCTTACCTACAACAATATAAAGCATGCATTTGAACGATGCTACCGGTTACAATGCATAAATTTAAGAATAACTGGTCGTTGTGAAGAGTACCTATAATCCTACATTTTATATTGTACATACTGTATCTATACATACGTAGGTATGTATTATGGTTGAAATTTACCTTATTCTTGCTGAATACTAAAGCTTTATCGACAACATTCATAGAGGGATCTATAAGTTTAACTTTACTGGGCGTTATTTATGACGTCGACATTTAAATTCAAAGAATGATCAATGTTGTAACGAAAACAAAAGTAATACGGGGAACAGACATTCAAGGGTCAAGTTGGGAATTGGTCTCAGGCGGGCGCGATGGGCCATGCGACGAACTATGGTGAGAACACTAGAGTCCCTTACCAAGAGCTGGCGCTGTAAACTAATCGTATCGACCGCATAACTTGCTTTCTATCCCACTCATCCTCAGCATTATGCGAGCTCGAGCGGGATGGACAGGATGCAAACGTGAATGTTTCGTCTCAGAGTTAGCGTATGTCTACACATAGCCGTTTCATAAAATCATTGGGACTTGCTGTCAGTAGAAACTGCTGTTAACAGAACGCTTGTGATAAAAGTTAAAGGATTAAAAAAATTTGGTCTTCTACCTTTAAACGAGCAAATCTCATACATGTTTGTTCATTATTTTGGGGTGTTAATTATTTCAATGAAATTTGTTGTTTGTCTTCTGGGAAACCGCATACAATCAAATAATAGAATACATAAACATTTTGCCAACAAAAATATTTATACATATCTACAAGCAAAATACTGACGTTCAATATTCACAACTATATCATTGTCATTATCAGTTATCACAATAAAATTTTCCTAAATAGTCGCAACTATACCGAGTGCATGGGTTGCAGTGTTTGCGGCACCCCATTATAATAATCTGCGAAAACGGGACAGCAACATTATTAGAAAGGAACAATCGTTGCCATTACGCCGAATAAAGAGAAAAGTTATTATATTTTTTATTGGAGAGGGCCGCCACCCTCACCACCAAGAGGGTTATTTTTATTTTATTTGAAAAGTTTATTTTTCATTTGTTTTAACTTGTATTGTTTCTATATGAGGGGCGAAAGTTGCGCGGCAGCACGCACGCACTCAATGACTCACTAATGCGTACGCCGTCATTACATTTTATATTTAAACTTTGCGAGGAAACAACATTAAAATGAGAAAAGTTGCGCCTGTATTATAATATCAGTAGCAGTTTGGAACGCTCTCTGCTTCGAAATTCTTTACAACGGCGTTTCTTCCTACCGACGTCCTACTCAAACATAATTCAATATTGTGCAGTGTTGTTTATTTATCAACGATATAAGAGTAGAACGGGACACATCAAGCTTTTAGACCTTAAAATGTAAACTTTTTAAAGAGCTATCGAATGCTGAATGACAAATAACTTATACATATTTCCAATATTTTCTTGTAATATACTTATTGACATTGGATAAGTGGTTGCTTTTCCATATTAAGCATGGGATTGCTCTTAGTGGCCCATGATAGTTCTAAGCGAACAATACTCGTACTCAACGCGTAAACAGAAGAAACGTGTAGCCAAGCGACCACCTCGGGCAACCTACCGCGACCACTTACCGCCCAATGTTAGTATTTCTTTTTAACTCCCGGCCTGTGGTAGTCTATTTGGTCCCGAGAATTTAAAGTAGTCCACGTATGTTTTAACAGACAAACCCGAAAACACAGGGCTCGCAAGTGCCTCGCGCCATTGACCGCGGCCCGCGGGCGCGCTCAGCGGTACAATGGGGTGGGTAAAACGTATCTAATTGCTATAAAAACATTCGGGCCTCCAACACACCACGTTTTTAAATCGATATTCTCCAACCATAAAGATTTCACATAGACCCGTGAAATATTTATCATAATATTATAAGTAAACTTAAAGACTACCAGTCCGTTGTATTGTTACGCCACCCAAATAGTCTTGATATTTTACTACTACTAGGCCACTTGGAATATGGAAACTGATTACGGAAAATGGTTCTATAATCTTTTATTTATTTTGACATAATTCAAGGCTCTAGAGTGGCCTAGGGTTCATAAGTACATGCTTAAAATGCCGAGTTAAAATTCGAAAAAACGGATCGATTTCATTTTATTATGATATCAATCGACAAGCGTTTCTAACAAAATCAAAATATGAATGTTTCCTATACTTCAATCTACCTATACAATTAAAATGATGGAATGAAGAACACCATTTTAACATATAATTTGACTTCAACTACAATAACTCTAGGCTTCAACTACAACACCGGGTCATTTTCAATAGGTAATATGGATTTCATGATGGGGTTATTCGGTTTGGGTCTCCATTTATGTAGAAACCATGAACGGACAGGGAAAGTGCTAACTGTAACCGTACCATGAGTTCTCAAGTACGTAAGGTTTTACTCGATACGTAAATCATTCTATAGCCCTTACACTGATTTATCGGAGCGAGCGCGAATGGACAGCTTTGTGTATTAAGTAAAACCTAACCTAACTGTTACTTCACAGTAGGGTTGCCAACTATTTTTTTGAGATTTATAGTATTTTCCAAAGAAGACGTGAAAAAATATAGTGCATTGTAAAAAAATGTAGTACTTTTTGACAAGTCTCTATTTTTCTATTACATAAGACTAATTTTGACTGAGTAGCGGTAAGAAGAGCATTCTAAAAATTTGGGACTTTTAAATTTTAGATTAAAAGTTGCATGCAAAAATATAGTATTTTGCGTACTATATACCTATTTTTCCAACAGTACAGAGAGTCGAAATAAAGTACGGTTGGCAACCCTACCTACTTCACAGCTCATGATACGGCTACTGCAGATAATAATAATAATAACTAAAGTTGTCGATTTCTAAGAACGAACATTTGACAGATTAAAAATGAGCCTTATACATATGACGTTAAATCAATCGGAAAAATTGTGAGTTTTACTCTCTTATTAATAAGGTTTCATCTATAACTGTGAAAAGTGCATTCTTAGATCTCAGGAACTATACAGCACCACATTAGCTAATCGTTCTGGTAGCTTGACGAAGACGGTGGTTGCTATTTTGGCGCAGTATCTCAGCCAGTATCAAAGTATCGCGGCCCGTGCTAATGGGGTTTCAATTAGGCAGGCGCTGCAGTGCGGCGCGGGCGCAGCTCTTTTCACACTGCCCTGAACTGGCTCTTTGTTTGAGAATACATTTAAACACTGTTGGATGCGTCCGGCTTTAAAAAATAAACAGGCTCACTGACTTCAATGTTTGAACACTAGTAATAATTTATGAGAGATGTCCTTTCTTAGTAGCCCCCGCTTTGTTTGTGGACGATAAATAATTCAAAAGATACAAATTGTATACCTACCTACTGTAAAGTCTTTAACTCTAAATGTTGAGATATTATGCATACCTGCTTAGTCCTTTGTCTCACAGCATCACTAAACAGAAATATGATAAGCTCAAACGTTTTATTATATTTTGCACACTTGCGCAACTATGATTATTGATTAACATAGTACCTTCGGACCCCGACTGACCAATCGTAACCGTAACGTCGACCTGGTAAGGATAAGTCGACCATGGTCAGTTAAAACTAAGTACATATCATATTAAAACTAAAATGTTCAGTCAGAATAGAAGTTGCTAGTTGTGACACTTGTGATGTTGATGAACGTCTGTTAAAATTTACGAAGACTATTCACTATGTACCTATAGACAATATCAGGCAGAACCCTAATTGTCAGTGGCGTGTTTGTAGTAGCATTACATTGCGCGTCTCGTAAGCCATGCGCCGGGTAAATAAATAGCTACTTAAGCTTACACCGCTAGTTATGATACGCCTAATCTATTGGACAAAGGCAAAGGGACCGGCGTCGGCGCAGCCGGCAATTAGAATCGAGGCGTCAAAGTCTTAATTTATGGAGAAACAAAACGGGCCAGAGGTAAATACCCGTTATAATCTGAGGATTGCGGATTGTTCTTGAGCGTGTATCATTCATAATATTGAATTAGGGTTAACTATTGGTTATTTTCTAACACATCACTTCTGAACTTAATTGACAACATGTCGAATAAGACGAAATCTAATATAATTAATTATTTTACAGAACGAGACTTTGACTGAGACTTTTATGTGAGTAGGTACTAATAACAGAGTTGGGCAAAAAGTAATATGATTAGTATGATTACTTCTGTATATTACATATAAAAGTAATCGGAAGGAGTAATCATATTACTTTTTGCCCAACTCTTGACTAATAATAATGAAATTATGTAAGTGTCAACAAACCGAATCGAGGTCTGAATATCCTATGAACAACCAGAACAACACAACATAAACATATCTAAATAATAAGTTAGGATGATGGCTTAGGTAGTCAATTCGAACCTAAATTAACAATCCTTTACAGACATAGGTACTTTACACTATAATGAAAGTATTTTAATAAATAACTCTTTTTATTAATGTTTATTTTGTAGGTACACTACACTACAGGTACCGCGTTGGTCGCGTTCATTTTGTTATTTGTCCATAATTTCTTCCACACAGAAACTCCCAACACAATATTTCCTTCACCGGACGTATGAATCACATAGTATTTGAGTCTATTATCGGAATGTATCCACAGTAGATAACAGTTAGATATTAATTGTAGGCGCGAAGCAAGGCCCCGCCCCGCGCCCGCAGACAGTTCAAACATCAAACTGTGCAAACAACGCCTATAATGCGAGGACAAAACGTTTCTTTTAAATTCCTGCACTTTACAATAATATCAAACTTAAATAAATACTATAAACGTACCTGACCTGCTGAGCAATTAATTATTGTTGTCTCTGTCAACAATAACAATACAGATGGCACTTGCGGGGAATTGATAAAATTACAGTTTAATATTGATCGAGTATTATATGGTTGCCCTCGAAACCTAGTCGGCAGTTACGCTGCCTTCGAAGCTGGAGGTCCCGGTCTGGACATAAATTTGTGTGATGGGGTAAAATGTATTTGTGCCTGCATTACGAGTTTCTATGTATTTTTACGCCATGTAGTTACATATTTCATAATTAACAGGAACCGAGCGTGTCATTTAGCAATCAAAACAATATATACCTATAGATATATTAGATAGGTAGGCGTTTATCTTCATTTAAAACGGTAACATTCTTGCACGATCTTTTCATAAAGAACGTAGGTAATACATTGCCAGACAATCTAAATGTCAGCATTCTATATGTTTATTTCTATAGAAAAGAAAAAAAATTAAGGAAATGGAATAGTGGACTACCTATAGTTCGAGAAATATTATTTGACCGACTGTTATCTTACTTACGACCTTTTGTTTTGCGTTAACACTTACTAGACAACCACCAGTCGAACAATTTTCTATTGTTAATGACACAAAACAAAAGGTCGTAAGTAAGGTAAGAGTCGGTCAAATAATATTTCCCGAACTTTACCTAAGTATGAAAGCGATTGTTTAAAACTCTTTATTTGTGTAAGATGTCCCAAGATATTTATTTATCATTATTTATTCCTTTAAATAATAATCTACCATAGTAATCGATAATTAAAACATAAGTCAGTACCTAACGAATGATTCACTAATGCTAAGAAAATATTTCAAGTAACGGAAAACTACCGACACCATTAGTACACATTTAATAAACGCTGGCAGATTTCGTAAAAATTTAACAAACATAAGAATGGGTGTTATTTTTAGATGAAATTAACGCACATTACGATCGCCGGCCGCTTTCAAGCCGTGAATCATCTCGCGCGGCCCTCTGCGAGCGGCGGCGTGCTTCGCTCCGCGCTGCGCGCATTGCTTAGGCCCAGAGAGAGGACCTACGTACCGCGAACTACGAATGCAGCCTTCTATCTCGCACTTGTGAATTTGAACGTAAGTGTAACAGAGAGGCAAAACTTCGTTAGTGGTTCGCGCCTCAGTCCTACTATCGCAAAAATCGGCATTCGTAAATTTCGAGGATTTTTCTGTCACTCCAACGAAGGCGTCATTAGAGTGAGAGAGCAAATACTCGAAAATTGCGGATTTCGAAGTTCGCGGTAGGGCCGCAGTAGCCGTACCATGACTTTGCAAGTAAGGTGCAGTCGGGTATTTTCGAAAGTCGTCTAATTTCGAATGTTACTCGTACATAAAAATCACCATAATTTCTATGTCAAGATTTCCCTTCCGAAATTATCCGAGCATTTCTGACGTTGGGAATTACCAGACTGATAACGTTAGGTTTTACTCGATACGTAAAGCAGGCGAACGCACTCGCACCAATACCTATGTCAGAGCGATATAGTTTTAATGCTAACATATCGATTAAAACCTGATGTATCCTTTAATTTCCAACTCATGGTACCTATGGCTACTGTTGGCTGTAGCCGTACCTCATGTTACAGATACTTACCAATTCATGTTGGTATATATATATCATGGACGATATTATTATATGTATAAAAAAAACTTTTTAACGTTCTCTTTGGTAATCAACATCGCATAGCGATGCTATTGTAGATTTTCATACACTGTTGTCTTGTTTATTTTAATCAGACTAACGACAACATCATTCTGCCACTCCATTTAAATGTATCTTAAATTCATATTATTTAGCTGTTGTTGAAAAAAGTATCGTATCCAATGTAGTTCGTAACGTAATTAAAATCACGGCCGCGACCATCGAATTTTAAAAACCCTTATTATATCCCAGTTGCATATCTAAACTACTATTAAAACTTAACAATGCAACTACTTTATTTGGAATAAATGAGGGCCTAGTTAGGATGACGATCATAATTATAAATATAAACCTATCCTCGTCAGCGCATTAAACAGCTGTATCACCTAAACCACGCGTCATAGCTCAAAAACAGTAAAATGTTCGTTACTCTGTGATAACATAAGTCATAAGACACAAAAGACCGGCCAAGAGCAAATCGGGCCATGCTCAGGGTCGGGTTCCGTAGTTGTTCAAAAACGGCTGTGTCAACTATTCATGATATTTTTTTTCATATGGTGGGAGACAAACACATTTTTTAATTCCGGAGCGGGTATCTTCGAAAATATTGACTATTGAAAAAAACTTTATTTTTGGACCCTTATTAATCTTATTATGTTTGACAGACCTATTGGACCCCCATATTGTAGGATTACATAAAAATAAATATATACCTGTAACATGTTGCAAAATTGTAGTAGGTACTTACGGCCACTGAGCTATGCTGCGGATAGACAGACAGACGGACATGGCGAAACTATAAGGGGTTCTTAGTTAACGTTTGTGGGTACAACAAAAACACCAACCTGGGCGAAAAACGTCATAAAAAGAGTGCGGTCCAAGATTACATTTTACTCATGTCAATAGTTTGTTTTATATAAAATAATATTTAGATTTTTTAGGAAACTACATATATAATAAATTGTAAAAATACCTATGGTTAATAATTATCAATATCGACTGCGGAAATGTTGGTAACTATGTTTTTGTCCGAGTATCATCGCACGCAATCATTGAAGTTTTAATGCGGAAATAAAAAAATATGCTATTTAAGTACGGAACCCTAAAATGCTTCTCGTTAAGCGACTGAAATGAGTGAAGTTACAGATGACTCAGATGAGCAATCATCTGTTGGAGTAAGGTGTTGAGCATTGGTACGCTCAACTCAACCAAAATCCTAGGCCACTCAGGATCCGTCAAAGTAACGTAATCGATCAGATTGTAAGACATTTCAAACTAGTTTTCATTTAGACATGGTCCTAGAGTGGCCTAGGGCAATTGGTTGAGTGTACGTTTACACATCCTATTTGTTAAGTAATTAATAAATAATAGGGGAGACCAGGTATGAACGTAACAATTTTCAGTTTTTGATTTCTTATATTTTTTTGGTAGCAGTTGTCAAACTTTGCATCTTTATGTGCAATATACACATATTTCATGTATCTTTTGGTACCAAAATATACTTCATACATCGAATAGTTTTACAGAAAAATGGCTCACAGTGAAGGATGGAATTTGTTGCAATTATCCCTACCCCCAGGGCTGGTTGTAACAGTGCATAGGGATAATAGAAACAAAGTAAATAACTATAAAATAATCAATATAATTATGTGTAATTAGTATTTTTAAGTAATCAATAGTCTTACAATATCACTATCTCAAAAACGAACATTAACATGAATGAATGTAATTAACATTAGGTATGAGACGAAATTAATTTATACCTATAGGATATATGAGTGACGTGAGAGCAATCAACTTTCTGTCTTATTCTAAATGTCATATAAACAAATTCTTAGGTGTAATCCAAGGAGTTAAATGCTTCCTGCATTGTCCTTATTTCTGAGTATACTACTAAGCTAATCATACAATGTACCTAATATGATAAAAAAATGTGTTTTACTCCTCATTGACAGTGAATATTTGTTTCCAGAAACAAATCCCGCCTAGGGTAGTGCCACTGAACTTTCAAGTAAAGCTTTACTTTACTTTACATGTCTATATAAAATGATGTGAGCCAGTTGGTACGTCTTTGCTGCGTCCCTGTAGGGAATTAAAAAAAAGGATCACCTCAACTGCAGCCAAAGCTATAATTTCTATTTTGGAGGACTTCTGTCTGTTGTTATTTTGTGTATATTAGACATTCTGCAACAAAAAGGCACTAGGTATATGAGTTATTTAATAAACGCTAGCACATAGGTGTACCAATGAGCCTCAAATTTGGAAATCGGGATGAAAGTAACAAGTTGTTTCTATCATCCCTGGGTATCGAATTTCCAGAATCCCACAAACACGTAGCAAAAAAACATAAAAAGCATCATTAAAACATTGATTTGCAACCCTCAAACTGTAAATGATTAGTGACTTTACAGCACCCATGCAAAACGTAAGCTATAGCGTTTACCATGAAAAATCTAGCTAAGATTGAAAAAATCGTTAAAAACTTACTTTTGACGCATTTTTCTGGGACCATAGCACTACACGCATAACCTGCCGTCACAGCATCGTGGGTGTAACTGAGGTTAGGGGGGAATCGAAATGGCATCTAATGCCCTGAAGAACGTTCGGATACATGTTGTAGAAATTTTTTAAATGAATTTGTTACGTTCATCCCGCGTTACTTTTATACCTGGTCTCTGTTCATTATGATCTTGGAAACTAAAATCTTGATGGAAGTGGATTAAGGCCAAAATAATAACAGATTTAGATTGTATGTATTTATACACAGTGTTTTTTTTAATTCCGTTAATTTTAACAGGCTGCTTGGTACGTTAATTGGAGCTACCTGGTATATTGCTTTTAATCAAATTCGAAAAAAAAAATTTTTTTTTTCGTTTTCATACATAATAAATGAAATGGTAAGTGTGAGTTCTCTCACACTTACCATTTCCTTAAGAATAAGAACTCAGGTGACTGACGGCACATGTCAAACTAAGCTTCATTAGGATGTAATAAAGGTTGCAATACACTTGCTCAGTCATTAAACTTATTTTTTAATAACTTAATAACAGTAAGCTTTAAGATACTAGTTTCTTAGACAAATTGATTATTTTTGACCTAAATAAGCTTCCCTTTAACGGAAATCAATAAAAACACGGTGTATAACATATTAATCATAATAATACCATAACTAATGTTCCATACTAGTGAGTGACATGACATTGCTTTATTTTATGTATGACATTTAGAGAAATTATTTGAAAGATATCACTTAAGATTCTTATGAATCTATAAACTTCTGCGACCATATATAACATGGACGTCTAAAGCCAGCTCAAAAATGCCCCCAAAACCAATTGTTCAATTGTGCCAAGATGGGCAGGACATAGCGTTTTTCTTAACACCGCGCATATTTCGGCGCAACATCTTTGACAAACGTTTATAGAACATAGCCAATCAAAACTTTGATGTACCAATCACAACTATGGCGGTTTAAGTTTTTATAGGTTGATATTGAAATTCATAACCGTGATGCATTGAAGAGGGGGTGACACTTGTCAACTAAAATTCAGGACCGTTTTTGAAAGGAAATTTAGTATGGCGTGCTGCTTCCATATTTTATTTGTTCGATAAACTTGCATTCGAAGTTCCTATATTCCCAGTAACTACCTATATGTTAACAGCACATCATATACTTAGTATAATGTAGCGATAAGCGTAATTATATTATAATAGATGTAGAATAATTGCAGTGGTTACGTTGCTGCAAACCCGTTCGAATAAAAACTAGTTGGTTGGCGTTATGCAAAACATACATATTGGGACTTGGCGGAAAATGTCTTCGAATGTGTCCTACACAGATCTATCTTAATTAATATTACGTATACGATGAATTTTTGTTTTTTTTTCATTTATTTTTTGTATGAAGTAACTAATTAGTTTTCTAGAATAATATAATAAAACAAAATGCATCAAAAATCATTTATTATTACCGTTTTGTCTTAACTGTCCGATAGAGACATTTGAGCAGGCAAGTTAGTTTATGTGATTATCTTTGTTAGGTTGCATATGCATAGCTTAGTAGTTACCCCGCCTACGAAGCTTGAGGTTCTGGATTAAAATATTGAATAAATAAACCCAAGAGTTTACTGCACTTTTAATAGTAGGTAAAATAAAGTTAATTTCAATCTTTTGTCCTGTCAATGCTTTCGCGATATGAGACACGTCACATAGTTAGATAATTGTTGAGATTGCGTGACGCCGATTTCGTTCTTACGGACTTACTTGCAAGTTGATTAGCGCTCATTTACCTATTCGCTGTACAATTCTAACAAAGTAGGCAAACATGAGTATTGCGTTTTAATGACACATTCATTCAAAAACAGAGCAATAACTAAAAGACGAAGATACAATGACAAAATTATAGAATAAATACAAGTAGAAGTACGTATACCTGTGCTCGACGATGCACTAGTATTCGACATGGGGACTTTATGTCATAAAGGTTACTTTGTTGTTTACCATAACGACGCATAGACCGGTGAATCGTATACAGAAACAAGCAATTTCAGTTCTTATGGTAAGCGGCAAAGTGGGACGCTGTATGAAAGAGGCGAACATATTACAAAATATATTATGCTCGAAATGTTTTCGATTTTCGCAGTGAGCCCTCAGTGTCAGGCCGCATAAACGAAATTCATAAATTTCGAGAATTTTTCTCCGTCACTCAAACGAAGGCATCATTAGAGTGAGAGAGACAAATCCTCGAAATTTACGAATTTCGTTTTTCGCGGTAGGGCCGCAGCTGAGTTAGCGCGCGACGCGCTTTGCTGCGCCGGCGACTGCGGTGGGCGCGGACCTTTAATTAAGTCACGTCACACGTCATACGGTCACGCCACAAAAGTCAATGTGTTCAGCTTCATCGAGAACCTTACTTCCTAGACTGGTAGTGTAAGCGTACGTGTCTTATTTAATAGTGCTCTGAATATCGATTTGCCGAGAGCCCATATACTACACCCATCTTACACCTATAGGTAGGTACAAACAATATTAGGATTATTAGGTACAATTTATGATACCATGCATCAACGACGTATCAGTTCCGCAACGAGCACTAATATAAAGTCTGTATTATTTAGATATTAGTATGATGTAATTATTTCGTTTCTTATAATAAAATTTTTAATTAAATATTTTACATAATGTAAAAACAATAATGTTAATTCACTTTATTTGAATATCCATTTACACAAGACTGGTTCCTGAGTTATGGTGGTTATTACACACTGAATTTATACAACCATATTCTTAGATTTCATTGAAAAAGTTTCTAACTATTCAATATAATTATGTAGCTAAATGCTGTATATGTAGCTTTTTTTATCTCTGCGAAAACGCTTGTTTTCGAGTACTTATGTAAGATTATTCCATTTGAGAATTTTTATTTATTTCTTTTATATATATATAAACATTCATTTCAAAGATAATCAGTAGGTAACTTAATAAAAACAAAATACAATTAAATTACTTGCATACAACACTATTTGTATTCAAACTTCTTTACAAAGGTGCTACAGCGAATTGCACATGAACGAGGAAATAATAGGTGAGCAACAAATTGTGTCCCAGAATGAAAAGCGTGTAGCTGTTGGCGCGTAGATGCCATCTGATCAGCGTGTCATCAACACGTGTTAGCGGACTTTTAACCCCCGCCATTTCAGTTAAGGCGAGAACGCTCACACACATTCGTTAGTCGAGGATTTTTTTCGACCGATTTTTATTTGAATGATTAAAAATTGCCATTGCCTTTATAAAAGAACTCCGACGTAGTATTT
Source organism: Thaumatotibia leucotreta (assembly GCA_025490895.1). Lineage (NCBI taxonomy): Eukaryota > Metazoa > Arthropoda > Insecta > Lepidoptera > Tortricidae > Thaumatotibia > Thaumatotibia leucotreta. The sequence continues at coordinate 12,869 of JALPQI010013549.1, read as the reverse complement.
AGGCAGATGGAATAGTTTTAATTAAAATCTAAGTACGCCAAAAGCATTTTGTTAATATATTACGGTAATTTAATATTTTGTCAAGCATAGCATTGTCTAATGCCTAGCCGTAACGAATTTGTCATAGTTTTCTGAAACGAAGGTCACTTTTTCCATAATCTACGTCGCCTTAAACGCGGCGCCGGGGCACCGGCCTGACTCTGTCAGCGCCCACTTAAGTATAATACAAAACTACCTCAAGCCCCTTCATACATATCTACTGTTAATATGTTAAATGTAAATTAGTTGTGAACGACGTAAAATACGTAAAATGTTTGCGCCGCTCGACTCCAGTAATGATAAAAATATTCATAAGGGATATTTTAATTATAATTTCATCTGAATACGAGTTATTTAATCCGGCGGCGCTGGGCCTAAGATCAATCGATACCGCTGATCTGCCGTTATTGTGCGAAGCGAATCCAGCTCGCCCTGACAAATATCGTGGCTACAAGCCGAAATGTCACTTTGTGTTATGACTGTGGTTAGCATTAAATAAATATGACTTGTCGGCCATCCGGCGTGTCGAACGGCGGAAAACTAAGCATCTCATCCGCTTTTAAGGCTTTCATTGATCCAGTAGCTGCTGCCAGTGTTACTGGATAAGCATAATTTCAATTCAGTACACCGTCCAACATCTAGCCCTAGATCAGGGCATTCTTAGCGCCACAGGATCCGTGTAAACACTGTAAACGCTACCACGTATCATACCTAATTGTATTAAATATGACCATTATGCCTGCGATTCATTTAAATCATGAATTTAACTCGGACTTACTTTCCATCCATCTCATTCATACTCGGGTATTTGTGTGAACAAGAGGGAATAAATAGTAAGTCCGTGTTAAACTGACGGTGGCTGTTGATAGTGCTCAATGTGTTGTTCATGTATCATAGCACTTCTCATGGTAAGCAAACAGAACCACGTACATAAGTTTATCTTTTGCAATAGAAAATGGTCATATGCGGAGCTTGCAAAGTTTTGTGGAACATAATATTTAGTTGTACACGCTTTTTCGAACTAGAAACCGAAAAACTCATTTGATTCAAACGTGTTGACCTTCAACCACGTAAATAATAGGAAAATACTATAAATGATTTGTATTTGTATTTGTATTTGACTAGTACCCGAAACGGTCACAAACATTGCATAATTCGTAATTTTGTGAAATATAATTCGTTAAAGGCCGGGCCGGCCTAATGTAAACAGTCGGCCCAGCACGCTTTTCAAGCAGAGCGTTGCGAATAAATGGTGCTAGATAAGAAGCAGCTACTGGATGTACTGGAGGAAAACCAACTTTTAAATAACTATTAATAATGCTTTAAGTATACCTATATTAAGAGTATAAATATTATAGCCACTTGACTCTCAACCCGAATGAAATCTAGATCTTATCTTATACAGGGTGGTCCAAACTTTGACGTCAAAAAATTTTTTTTAGATTACTCACGTCATGGCCTATCAGAATATACCCCATGTATGTTAGCCGATTTTTTGTAGTTTTCGAGATATGAATTTTAAAATTTTTTTTCTTTCAAAAATACTGGAGTGGAGAAATTTATTAATAAAAAAAACTATTGGGTTTTTAACTTGTTTCCTTTAGGAAATGTATTACTACGAATAAAGCATTTACTGACAAAAAAAATAGCGTCCTCACTTTGGTACAAGTAGGATAAAATAATACTAAATTCAAAATTTTTCGTTAAAAACGCATCAAAATAGCATTAATGTGCGTAAATAAAAAAATATATATATCCCAAGGATTTTTAGTATTCTAAAGTCTGACCTAGACCTTAAGCCATCGTAAAAGCAAACAAAAAGTGATAATTTTTTAATGAGAATTTTTCGGAGTAGTTCAAAACAGACGAAATTTTACTTTATTTTTACATTAAAAATTTAGAAGCTTTTTTTTTAAGTTTATTTGACCGACTACACCGAAAATTCCTCATTATTAAGTATCACTTTTTTTGCTTTTACGAAGGCTTAAGGTCTCGGGCAGGCTTTAGAATACCAAAAATCCTTGGGATATGTTTTATTTTTAATGTACGTAAACATTAATGCTATTTTTTTGCGTTTTTAACGTAAACTTTTAAATTTAGTATTTTTTATCCTACTTGTATCAAAGTGAGGACGCATTTTTTTTGTCCGTAAATGCTTTATTTGTAGTAATACTTTTACAAAAAGAAACTAGTTAAAAAACCCAATAGTTTTTTTTAATTAATAAATTTCTTCACTCCATAATTTCTCAAAGATAAAAATTTTAAAAATTCATAACTCGAAAACTACAAAAAATCGGCTAACATACATTATATTCTGATAGCCCATGACGTGAGTAATCTAAAAAAAACGTCTTTTTTGACGTCATGGTTTGGACCACCCTGTATAATATCTGTTCATAAGGTAGGGCGCCTACATTTTAAATCTCCATGGCACAAATTCCATGATTAAAATAATACTCATCCTAAGGGTTCCCCTACACTTACTTAACGTATTTTTAGTGTCGGCGTCTCTAATGAGCGTCAGTGCAACTTTTGTGCAGCGCCCTCGCAGCATCGACGTCGATAACGTTTAGAGGTATGCCCTGGCCACGACATCGGTCTAAGGCTAACAGCGGCGAGCGAATCCATGAGTGCGAGCGGGATGCCGATATAAGTACGAGAGGGAGCACCATACGTTATCCGCTAAGCCGGTCGCCTTAGACCGATGTCGTGGCCGCGGCGGTACGCAGAGCCAATGCGACTAGGGTTTCCCTTCTCGAGATTTCTCGGTATAGAACAACACTTGTGAACTGAACCACTGCACACTGGTGTCGCGACGAGGAAAAGATTAAACAATTAGCATGAAGATGCAATTTGAAATAGTCCTTATTAACAAGGAACAAAGTTTACCGTGGTTGGTGTGTTTACATTTATAGAGGTACCTGTACCTACATACATAATCGATAAAATGGATTGCGCTACTACCGCCAATAACAAGATTTGACGATAATTATATTTTTACGAAATAAACTTGTGGGATCAGTATATTGAGATTTGAGATCCACAGGCGTAACTACTTTAACTTAAACATTTTATAATATAATGAATACCGCAATACTAAAATACCTACACACAGACACGCTAAATAATAGATAGGGTAAGTGCTCCAGTGAATGAACACTTAAGGAAATTTTCAAATTAATTTATTTTTTGTGGCTGGGAGCAATAATGAAGTTTAAATATGAATGTTCTTATAGATTAAACCACTATTGTAGTTTTCTAAAATCAGTTTTATTTTGCATTAGTGCTGCACAGTTTTAAATTATAGCTAACTGTAGGGGATAAAATGGAAAATCACCAGTGAATGAACACAAAATTCTAGTAAATGAACAAATGAAACCAATGAATGAACTACCTTAAAAATAATGTATTAAAATGCAAAAAGTACTCTATTTTTAATTGGTAGTGCTAGTAATATTCGATAATTTAATTTGAACTTTAATGAGACATAATAACTATAAACGTAATTAAACGACATCATTTACAGTTCCACATTTCTGCGTATTCTGGGAAGGTTCAATTAACTCTTCAGTTACCATTGAAGAGTGACCTTATATGTCGCTTTCGTTAAAAAGTAAACTGGGCTCATTCTGCATATGAAGTGCTACTTGAATACTTCTGATTAACCAAAGATCTGTCTATGTTTGTTTCTTCAGTGGCATGAATTTGGACAATTTCGGCGATTTAAATAGCGTTGATTTTAAGATATTAATTTTAAGGCACTTGATAGTTCACTAGTTGCAACAGCTTTTAGAGGTTTGTCGAGAGATTCTTGATCATAGTGGAATTATTTATACGATTTTTTTAACTTTTTCATGTCTTAAAACCAGACAAAATACGAAATAAATGATTTAGTTCATTCACTGGTTTTCGCAATCCAATTAATGAACTAACTGTGTTTGCGGTAGTTCATTAAAAATTGAATATATCAAGTATTGTTCGAACACTGGCCCTTTGCTAGACAGCATATTTCTATTAAATCCAAAGAAAACCAAATCTTATAACAACCACTGAAACGTAAGATATGGAACAAACAATAAATCACGCGATTCCAGTGAATGAACTCCCCCGTTCGATCACTAGGCTTAAGCCATTTTGAGTTCTAGTTATAGAACACTGGATTAAAAGCCACTATTTGAACGAAATCACATTAAACTATACTTTAATAGCATAATCATAACCTTCCGGTTTCAAAAAAACACGCACTGTACCTGGGAGATGCACGAAACGCACAAAGTAACACATTAAACACAACGTAAGCTTACCTAAATCCTTATAACACCTCCATATAAAAACGAACCTGCGCATCGTGCCCACTTTAGATCATCGCCACTTGGACACTGATGCATATGAGGTGATGTAAGTGCTACCAGAACTTGTCAAATAATATTCCTACCCGAAAAAAAATATAACGCGTAGTAGAAATGTACAGGAAACTTATTTTACGAAAAAAACTTGTATTTTGTTCGTTCACTGGATTTGTTCATTCACTGGAGAACTTACCCTAAGACAATTCATATTTTTCAATCGAACCTTCGCATCCGGCAGTTTAGAAAGCACCGATCGAGCTGATTGCTTGCGCATCGACCATTTAGACTGAGTAATTAGTAAGCAACTATAATAACAGCTCGTTCGTAAATTACTTTCGCCACAAACAGACCATTTCTAGGGATAATAGCCGATGCCCGGCGACGCAACGGTGAAATGGTCAACGAACGATGAACGCGGTACATAGTAATAAACTGGGGTAGTGACAATGCGCACGATAAAAACAGAAGCCCTACCATGAGTTGACACTGACTTGCGTTGCTAACTGCACTATTATTAATCAATTTATATTAAAATTATGAAATCATTTTACTATATCAGTAACTAATGTTAAAACTCCAATTGCACCTGTTAAAGTTCATGGACTATAATCTACTATTCACTTCTACACGCGACAGTAGCTTCTAGTTATGCTTGCAAGGAAAATATATTATGGGCTTGTCCATTAATCACGTCATACGATTTTGGCCTATTTTAGACCCCCCCACCCCGCATGGTGATGCTTTCTGGACCTCCCGCCCCCCCTTCCCCAGGCAATGTGACGTATAATTTATTGCCTACTAGTATTTTTTAAAACACTTGAATTTACGTACTTTATTAAGCACACGTGATGGGATGGGAAAAAACGTTATTGATAAATGTCCGCGAAGTTTTACAACTCTGTTCACGGTTTGACATATGGGTCCGATGCCAAGCGTGTATTATGGATGACAATAAAGTTGCAATAAAGCCTATTATTTATCCATAATCATTTTATTTAGTAAAGAACTTTCTTACCTGCAAATACATTTTTTTGCTATAAATTTCCCATGTTTACCTGTACCATATTTTTATCAAGATACAAGAGTCGGTAATTTACGGTCGTTTTTATTCGAGGTTAATTTTTTCTATAGTGTTGCTTCATTTTTAATCAAGGAAATAGCAGTTTTCATTAGTAAACGTGCACTTATAGGCTAGAAATTTGTTTACAAGATAAAACAACTAACGTTCAATGGACCTTATACAGGGCGTCACAAAACAAGGGCACTTTACTTTAATGTTCCTCCCGGAGGCTTAGGGCACGCGGTATACTTACGATTAGGTAGGTACGTAACTAAGCGAGGTGATACCGAGTGACAAAGAGATGTAAACGGTAACTCTCGACAACTTTTCACGTGGATCTATTACTTCATCGCGAATATAAAAACGGTGATTTCGTTGAAAACCTTGGGACCTTGCCAGCCTTGAAGTAATCGTATATGTAGGGAGTTTTCCCGTCTTCCCAAGGGAAAGATATTTATTATGAATATTATGATCTGTAGAACTTTTTGGCATTCGTGATCATGACCCCGACATCGAGATGTAATTGTATAGGTCGGGTTTCCGTAGTGTAGTAATCAATATTTTAAGTTAGAATGATTAAAAAACTGTTTTCTGAAAGTGTTAACCAGCACTCATAAATAAACGATTAATATGAACAAAAGTGTGAATATGAACAAATAACACATATCTAAGGTCTATTTTAAGAGTCGTGACAAGGTACGTTTCCGTTTGCACTAAGACAAATCATGTTTTATATTAATTTATACTTTCACAATTTTCACTCATATTTTCACAGGCGTAACATCACGTCCGAAATACCAGGAAATTAATAAGTACAAGGTACCTACGCTCAATTAATTCAGTTATTACAATATTTTAATATCACGCATTATGTTTTAAGGTCACAATAAGTACGATAATAATTTAAGTATTCAATTCATATTTAGCTATATGTAAAGAAAGACTTACTTAGGCATTAGCAGTTGTTATTGTGTGTTAATACAATTAATTTAATTTAATAAAGTTCATTTGACATAAGTCTATTATACAAAATAACCAAGTACTCATACTATCAAGAATATCAAGATATATCAGGGTCGCGTTTTATAAAGTTACAATTTACAATTTCGCTGTTTGCCTTTCTTTCTAGCCAATACGTGCGTGCGTTAGAGAGGCAAACAGAGAAATTGTAAATTGTAACTTTATAAAACGCGACCCAGGTATCAAGAATATCAAGATATAGCGCAGTATGTGACTAACACTCGACGATTATTTAGAGATCATCTTAAACAAATATCCAAATGACGGATCGGCTTATAAGTCATTAAACATAATTCTTTATCAAATAAACCACAGGCAAATGCAAATAATCGTCAGATCTATATAATATTAATGATAGTCGCTTAGGTAAACATATGAGTACTTCACTTTTCGCGACAATTCCGTGGGTCAAAAGCAGGTAATGTCACATCTAAAATTTAGAAAGTTCAAATGCTGCATGTACTTATAGTTCGTGAAATATAAATTGGTAACTTTCTACCTACATTATAGTAAAAATAAACATTCAATTTATATTTCTCGAACTATACTTAACCTGCAGCCTTAAGTACTTTAAGTAGGTACAGCAACCTGTACCTATTTAAAGTACTTAATCTTTTGCACGTAACAGTTTGAACACACAATTACTGGCACTAAGAGTTGAATTTGTTAGACTAAGTAGACGAACAAATCCGCACAAAAATGCGATATATTTTTGATTACTTTTAGATTGCAAATCTCACTCTGCTTACACTTTTTTCTGAACATGCCTGTTATCGTTCAGATATTTGGTAGTAAATAGCGGCTCATTTTTTTCGGATTCTTTCGGAAAATACAATGAAAGTTTCCACTTTAATTTTCAACTCTAAAACACTAATTACTTTTCATTTACTATAAGGGAACGCGATGTTTCGAAGAAAAGTCAATTGAAATGAAATAGATGGAAAGAGTGACAGTGACAATTATGTACAATGACTATTTGTTATAATACCCGCAAAAAACGAAAGTTCTTAAATCATTGAATTTATGAATAAAAGATATGATTTTTTCCTATTTTATCAACGCTAATCCTTAGTGACATGCTGGGACTAGTGATGTGGCTGTACCAGTAGATACATATTTGTTAAAACCGTTGATGAGCCGTAGCTGTTATTAATATAAAGCATCAAAAGGGAACTATCATATTGAGAGATGCACCCTCGAGACAGACTCCGCAGTGACAAAAAAAATGCGACTTGTTTTCATTGTTAAAAATGTTATGCTAGTTAGGTAACCTACTTAAAAAATGTTCAAGCAAGGTCTATACTAAAAGTGTCGAGTAGGCTACACAACTAACAAGTGTATTAAGAATTCTCTTTCATATCCGATAAACTGCAAATAACTGTAATTTTTAAGACTGGACAACTGATTTATTACCCATTCTTACTCCTGTGATTCCCATGACAGTGGCGAGTTGACTTTCGTGCTCTCACTACGGCCTTATTTAGTGTCAAATAATAGAAATGGGTAAAACTTTTATTTAATGTGTGCTTTTCAAGACTTAAGTGAGACAAACACTACGTCGTTTATAGCTGACCCCGCTGAGGTTCTTTCGCTTAAAACAATGAATGTATATTTCATCATACTCGTATACGCTGTTGACACAACAACGGTCACAAGAATCGACATGTAAACACAAGCTCGCTTAATTCGTATGAAATAGCACTTTGAGTATGTTATCTGTGTTGTTTTAAATTAAAACTATAAAGGAGATAACCGCTGTGTACCGAAGCTTAATCACAAGCGTAAAAAGAGAATAGCCGACGTTTATGTTACACAAATTGTGAAAGGCCGCGTAGATAACACAATTACTTGTTAGATTGCTATTTCGTATGTTATGTACCTAATACCTATATATCTGGCTAATATGATCACAAAAAGGAGAAAAGGACACCAACGGTAATAAATTTTTAGATAATTGTCGTTACTATTCGTTACTTCACTTACCTACTTAGCAGTAAAGTTAAAAAAATATTAAGATATGTATCTACATGTGTTATTCCCCTTTATATATTGATCGGCCCCAATTTCACCACATTGACAAGTGCTACAATTGTAAATTTACTGTTTTTCCAATTAGGGGCGTCTATAGGCTACAGTTACCGGTTACTATCGGAAGGGCCGTGCGTTGGTTTGCCACCAACATAAAATTTAGTGCAGGAACTGTAATAAATCAGCAGTAAACAACTACTTTTTTGTGAAGCAAAATTACAATTGTCACAAAAAATAGGACAATTGTAGCAAAATCCCGACATAAGCCGAACCTCTTGTCAAGATTTAATGAAAATTGTACTAAACCTTGCGACAATTATCACGCGTGTCGGAAAATAAAAAGTAGTTAATTAACGATATAATATCGTCACGCACATGGACCGTGCAATACTAAGCGGCAGATGTAGCCTACGGAGGTTTGTGAAATCAGTAACAGTGATATTTTACAGTCGAAGACAAAATAAGGGATATACAAAAACGTTCAAAAATATGTCCCAGTGCACTCTAATTCTGTGTAATAAGAACGTCGTAACATATTTATGAACGGATTCTTTCGATACTTATTTTTGCACTTGACTGTACAATTGTTACACTTGTAATTATGGTGAAATAGGCCACTCGGACAGTGAAAATCATTATGAACTTCACCAATAATGTCAAATGCTTTATGACCGTCTTTTTGTCACCTATAAAACTTGGTCCTGGCTGCCGATAGTTTGACTTTTCTTATTAGGAAATTTGGAGATTTTAGGGCATAAGCCAACGAGTAGAATACTCAGAAAATGTAGTGAAAAGTGGGTAGGATTCGTACAATTTTTACTCTGTCTCACAGAAAAAAACTACTAACAATTTTAAAATCAAATCAATGCCTGCTCGGTTGCTACTTTATCTAGTTTTAATAATAGTTCGGCTTACCCGAAAAAATAAAATTATACGAAAGCGCCCCTACGTGGGGCTTTGTGTACGTAACGTAACGTACACGGTATATTTTACCATTATTAATAATTTTTTAAACTATCTATATTTATTTACAATCATTTTTTTCATAAATCAACGACTTCATTTGGAAATAACAATATTCTCGCTTTAAATGAAAATATTGGAGTACATTTCGTACGGTATGGATTTTCATACGTTCTTGGCTGTACGAAGGTACCACAACCAAAAATCAAAAAGTTAAAACAAATAATAAAAATAACTGGGATCCTAATCATAAAATTAACAATTTCACACGTAGTTCAAAGATTAGCTGATGGAGAACCTATATTTAATTACGTTTGTAACTGGGCAAAGCTTTCAGAAATTGCTTCTTGAAAATGCTTTAAAATGACCCAATATCAGGTACTTTGAAGAGTCCATAACAGATTTTTATTTATTTTGAAGAAAGTAGCTATCTAAGTACTAGCTATCGAAGCTAGCTAGCTTAACTAGCTAAAAATATAAACATGTTCACATGATTACTGTACGAATGCACCATTGTACGAATTCTACGCTTACTCCCCTAGTACTTCATATGACTCTCAATACCATTATAACATATTTTCATCCGTTCTCTTATCTATATGTAGCAATGCTCACTCAAAGAAAGAAAGTGCGATTCTAAATGATTACAAACAGAAGTGAACAGTTTGATTCATCGCTCTATTAGAACAAATAATTCCGTTAGTTTCTCGAGCAGCCGATAGCAGTTAACGTTCCGCTGAAAATGAAATGCTACAGCCAAGTAAGTGCCGTGGTTCGTCGACCGGGAATGACACGGTCAAATTTAAATTTCGACTTACCGCCATAGGATGGCTGATCATTCATTCATGCAAGCGACTGCGACATGTCACTTCGGCTTCACAGTGCATAATGCAGCAGAACCTCAATTTATTCGCGAGAGCTTCAAAAATAAACTACTCTGTTCTAAAAATTATAATTTTAAATAACACTTAAATTTTAAATTTATAATAAACGCGAGGCGGAGAAAACATCAATATATGTAATCTATAAATGCAACCTGATTTCGGGGTTGTGACCTCATGACCCTAAATGAAAAAATACTAAGTCTGGCACACTGATTATTATTTTCCAATACAAGACGGGGAAATAAATCCCTGGTTTCATACGTTTATTAGGCTGACGAGCTACCGATTGTTACCGAAGTTCATGAATATGATATGACCAATGATGACCATAGTTATGTTCTATATGACTTGTTGTCATTGGAAATCACGAATTTCTGTACCAGCCAGACCAGCCTGCCAGCCAGTATTTTAGTTATCTACGAACAATTTTATTTACACCTCTAAAATGCTATTTGGTTTATTTGTCTAGCTGTCTCACACAGGCGGATTTTCTGAAATTTCTGGCCAAAACTAATGGACTGAAAAAAAAGTTAGATACGCTGAAATAATCAAATAAAAACACAATTAAATTAAATAACAGCTTTATTTAAGTTCAATTTAGTGTTTCTTTATTTATTTTCTATGTTTTATTATTTATTTTTTTTACATGTCCAATAAATACTTTAATTACGTAAGTGTTCGGTTTTTCTGCGTTTAGATCGATCACTGCTTTCACAGAAATCTTTAGAAGGTCTTCCGCTAACTTGCTTTAAAACATGTTTCTTGACAACAAAACAAATACCTTTACTAAGCCAATTGCTTTCTTTTCTATTGAAATAGGCACTGTTTCTTCTAGCAGAGGCCCACTTCTGTTTGTATTCGAATATGAACTTAGATAACAATTGTTTTGAGCCATCTGTTAGATCATCCCCAACACCTAAGAAACTTGATACTCTATCAACAAGATTGTTAAATTTTTCATTATTATCATTCGATTTACACGTTCTATAATATTCAAGCAATTGTTGTCGACTTATGATTATATTCTGAGAAGATGAACCTAAAAACAAAGAAAAAATAAAAACTAACTTTTTTCGTGATTACTACTTCTACTTGATAATTGTCTAATAAAAAACAGAGTAGCATGTATTAGCAGCCTAAACTATCAAAAAACCTTAGCTAATATGTTGGTCTTTACTATGATATTCACGCAATAGCTAGATTCTATTGAATTTGTAACTTTGTAGCATGATATTAGCATCCAGCAAGTAAAATTTCGATTGTAAATAAACTTTTTTTTTCTTGGGTGCAGAATAACTAAAAATTGTATACATTTATATTAAATACATGGTTACATACCCCCAGCTTCACAATCCATAACATAAATTACATTAAACACTTTAAAAACACGAGAATATCTTATATAAATAAACTTATCTTTAGCAAGTAATTAGCCTTTGATCAGAAGTCGATACTTTGTTAACGTGGGTAGTAATCAAAACGTTCGTTTTAGTTGTAATAAGGATTGTCATTAAATGCTAAGAAGCATACAGATTCGAAAAAAAAGTCACTTGACCATTATAGTTGACTTGACACATTGGAGTTTTGGCCAGAAATTTCAGAAAATCCGCCTGTGTGTGTCTGTTTGGCCGGCGTACATCAATAATTTATAGATAAAACTATAACATATAGACCTAAAACTGTCGAAATGCCTACATACTACATACATTGCATATTTAAAAATGCATAGTGCATTTATGTATGCATAGCATAGCGTGTGAACTATTATCACTATTTATGGCGTATTTTGATTTCTATTGACATAATACAATCGTGTCCTATTAAACGCATGATTATACGAAGTCCTTTATGGAATCTCATCCTGAAAATGACTTAACCAAGTCAACTGAAATATTGTCGTTATGTTCCTTAATAATAGGCTGCGAGTGCGAAGTATGACGCACTGCGCGACTAGGACAAGAGGTCGTTAAAGGAACTTAATACAAATCTTGAAGGCCAAGGCCGACAAAGTGCTCTTTTTTAATTCCATCCCACATAAATTTGTGGCACAGGCTTCATGCCATTCTGCCCCTATGCAATACTTAGTACTTTTTTACTTTGATGTTTTTGTTCTTTATTTCATTGCATGTTTCAGAAAACTCAAGACCTATCCGGGCTCGCTTCGCTCGGCCGTCTATATTCTGCAAATAAATATGTAAAAAGCCGCAAGCAAATACTAATGACACTTCTATGACGTCACACGTAAAGTGAAAGAGAGAAAAGTATAGTTTGACAGTACAGTACTCTTTTCGTTTCAGTTGAAAAAGTTTTGAGTTTCAGTTGCTTACATATTTAATGTGACACATACTCAGATTAATATGACAGGCAATATGTACACATATTTTGATTAGTAAATCTGCTCAGATGAATTTGTATCTTTCTATGCTCATTTAATTTTGAAGCCTTGGATTTGCTCATATATTTATGAACTCGACTGTCCCAGCCTCTATAGTAATGGACTAGGTATATTATTATTACAACTGTCCC